>JAFBMS010000560.1:5000-85276 GCA_019788955.1 Albula glossodonta | reverse complement strand
GACACACACACAGTCACAGAGTGGGAAACATGGGGACACACACAGTCAAAGAGTGGGAAACATGGGGACACACACACAGTCACAGAGAGGGAAACATGGGGACACACACACAGTCACAGAGAGGGAAACATGGGGACACACACAGTCACAGAGTGGGAAACATGGGGACACACACACACACACACAGAGAGAGGGAAACATGGGGACACACACACACACAGTCACAGAGTGGGAAACATGGGGACACACATACACACAGTCACAGAGAGGGAAACATGGGGACACACACACACACACAGTCACAGAGAGGGAAACATGGGGACACACACACACACACACACAGAGTGGGAAACATGGGGACACACATACACACAGTCACAGAGTGGGAAACATGGGGACACACACACACACACAGTCACAGAGAGGGGAACATGGGGACACACACACACACACAGTCACAGAGAGGGAAACATGGGGACACACACACACAGTCACAGAGAGGGAAACATGGGGACACACACACACAGAGTGGGAAACATGGGGACACACACACACAGTCACAGAGTGGGAAACATGGGGACACACACAGTCACAGAGAGGGAAACATGGGGACACACACACAGTCACAGAGTGGGAAACATGGGGACACACACACACAGTCACAGAGTGGGAAACATGGGGACACACACACACAGAGAGGGAAACATGGGGACACACACACACTGTCACAGAGAGGGAAACATGGGGACACACACACACACAGTCACAGAGTGGGAAACATGGGGACACACACACAGTCACAGAGTGGGAAACATGGGGACACACACAGTCACAGAGTGGGAAACATGGGGACACACACACACACACAGTCACAGAGTGGGAAACATGGGGACACACACAGTCACAGAGTGGGAAACATGGGGACACACACACAGTCACAGAGAGGGAAACATGGGGACACACACACACACAGTCACAGAGTGGGAAACATGGGGACACACACACACACACAGTCACAGAGAGGGAAACATGGGGACACACACACACAGAGTCACAGAGAGGGAAACATGGGGACACACACACAGTCACAGAGTGGGAAACATGGGGACACACACACAGTCACAGAGTGGGAAACATGGGACACACACACACAGAGAGGGAAACATGGGGACACACACACACAGAGAGGGAAACATGGGGACACACACACACAGTCACAGAGAGGGAAACATGGGGGGACACACACACAGTCACAGATGGGGACACACACACACAGTCACAGAGTGGGAAACATGGGGACACACACACAGTCACAGAGAGGGAAACATGGGGACACACACAGTCACAGAGTGGGAAACATGGGGACACACACACAGTCACAGAGTGGGAAACATGGGGACACACACACAGTCACAGAGAGGGAAACATGGGGACACACACACACACAGAGAGGGAAACATGGGGACACACACACACACACAGAGTGAGGGAAACATGGGGACACACACACACAGAGAGGGAAACATGGGGACACACACACACACAGTCACAGAGAGGGAAACATGGGGACACACACACACAGTCACAGAGAGGGAAACATGGGGACACACACACAGTCACAGAGAGGGAAACATGGGGACACACACACACAGTCACAGAGAGGGAAACATGGGGACACACACACAGTCACAGAGTGGGAAACATGGGGACACACACACAGTCACAGAGTGGGAAACATGGGGACACACACACAGTCACAGAGTGGGAAACATGGGGACACACACAGTCACAGAGAGGGAAACATGGGGACACACACACAGTCACAGAGTGGGAAACATGGGGACACACACAGTCACAGAGTGGGAAACATGGGGACACACACACACACAGTCACAGAGAGGGAAACATGGGGACACACACACAGTCACAGAGTGGGAAACATGGGGACACACACACAGTCACAGAGAGGGAAACATGGGGACACACACACAGTCACAGAGTGGGAAACATGGGGACACACACAGTCACAGAGAGGGAAACATGGGGACACACACACACAGTCACAGAGAGGGAAACATGGGGACACACACACAGTCACAGAGTGGGAAACATGGGGACACACACACAGTCACAGAGTGGGAAACATGGGGACACACACACACAGTCACAGAGAGGGAAACATGGGGACACACACACACACACAGAGTGGGAAACATGGGGACACACACACACACAGTCACAGAGAGGGAAACATGGGGACACACACACACAGTCACAGAGAGGGAAACATGGGGACACACACACACAGAGTGGGAAACATGGGGACACACATACAGTCACAGAGTGGGAAACATGGGGACACACACACACACAGTCAAAGAGTGGGAAACATGGGGACACACACAGTCACTGAGAGGGAAACATGGGGACACACACAGTCAAAAAAGCAAAAAAGGTTGGGGACCCATGGCTTAGTGTGTAGGTGTTTAGCGTGGTTTAGTGTGTAAGATGTTTAGTGTTGTTCAGTGTGGTTTAGTGTGTAAGTGTTCAGCCTCTTTCTCTGCGCTTAGGTGACTGTCTTTCACATGAAGAGACAGTGTAGAAATGAAATGACATTTCATTCAGTATGTCCTCCAACCTGCTTTCTGTAATTTCCATCTGCTAACAGGGGGAAGTAATGTTTCAATGCTGGAGCCAGCACTCATATATATAAGAAAAGATCTCTAATCAGGAGCAGATGGCTGGGATACCCAAGGCTGCCATTAAAAAGCATTTGTACCTGGATAAAGCCTGCTCTCTTAGCTCAAGTGGGCACTCCACAGTACCAGCTGTTTCCCTTTAATAAGCCCAGGCGATTGGCTGCCGCTCCTTTCACACTGCAGTAATAATGCTTCTCATAGGACTCCAGTGGACAGAGCCTGAGTACTTTGCAATTACACAGAAATGGCTGTGCTGTGCATGTGCTTGTGAAGAAGCGCACAGCCTGGACAGCCCAGGAGGAGGTAAACAGCAAGCTAGAACTAAAACCAGGTCATCTCGCTGAGCACTGAAAGTGCATTCATATTATAGTGGTTAGGTTGGCAGTTTCTGTGTGCTTGGGCTCATTATGAATTCCTTCCTGGACTTTGTCATGGAGACTTAAACCAATATTATCTGCATTTAGAGTGTCCTCACTGTCCTTTAACCTGAGAGCCCTGGAGTTTTTGCAGATCCCTCACAGTGATCCAGCATCAGACTGATTAGATCAGAGGGATCTTCTCTAGGACGTACTCCTAGATTGTATATGTAACCACATATGACAATGAATTGATTCCTATGCCACTAAAATACTCATAAATATATGCTCATATCTTTGTGAACTACCCTTAACTTCTAACCTGGATATATATTTTAGTGAAACATTCACATTATTCAAAAATAATTTTAAAATACAACACTCAATGAAAAAATAAAAAATGAATTCCTGCAAGTGCTAGAAATCAGCAAGACGATCTCTGGCTTTTCTCACAATGACAGAAAGACAGACAGACAGACAGTACTGCAGTAAGTGGCTCCAGCTGGATCTGAGAGTGAATGAGCTCCGAGGAGCAGGAAGAGGACGAGTGCACAGAAAGTACGATAAAGCCATCCGATATAAAAGCAGTAAGAGAAGCTGTGTTCCTAATTGTGTGTGACTGCTGTAAAAGGTGAAATCGGTGAGAAGATGGCTCAGCTTCTTATCCTCCCACTCATAGGCTTGTGTTTGGCGGATTTTATTGATGGACAAAAAAGGAAAAATATCAATAAAACCCTTACACTATCCAAGCACAAGCTTCAAAGTGTTTCATGATAAGTGTCTGAGCAGTTATTCTAGATGTGAGGGGAAAACTGCCAACAACCTCACCTTTTAAAGACTCCACATACTTTTAAATTCAGACTTCTTTAAGATCTCAGACTGCAGATGATTTGTCAGATCATCTGGTCCTGGATTCTGCTGCCATTTGTCCTACCTTCATCATTCTGCACAAATGAGACCATATACATCTCTCATTCTCTCTCTCTCTCTCACACACACACACGCACGCACGCACGCACGCACACACACACACACGTGCATGCTTTCTTTAGTGCCATTTTCCGGGCAAGGTTTTATGTCAGAATCTGCTCCTCCAGAAAATCATATTTACCCTCTTAGGCTTCCTCTAAAACTTCTGCTCTTAATAGATTGCCATTTTGTTCAAACACTCTTTAATGTAAATGTTGCCTTCTTTGAACCTGAAATGAGTTTGCTCTATGAAGCATATTAAACAACAGATCTGTGGCTGTATAAACAGGTCCAACATTAAATAGAAACTTTTTGGAAGGCATAATGTATCCATAAATTGCCATGTTTTGAAAATGAATTTGTTTGCCAGATATGTTACTGATGCCATTCGGTGTAAGTGTCTGAGCTGACTGTGGTAACAGACACAGAGCCAATAACAGGTGTAAATGACTGTGCTATTGATGAACAGAGAGCTACCTGACTGCACCACTGATAAACACAACAGATGGTTTCTATAAAGGGACAAGGCACATGCACGGCGAGATCACTGCTGGCTGATCAAAAGCAGCTGCACAACATCAATACCAAACTACCAAGCATGCAAAATTTGTCAGGGAGCACCTGATAGCCAGAGTATTTCTTTTTATGGTTACAGTCCACATGGGCAGAGGCAGAGAGAGGCTAAATAATTGATTCACATAAAGGCAAAAATAAAAACAAAGCACATCTGGTAAGACTGTTCAATGTGGTAGTCCTGTTGATGCTAATTACAGCCAATCGGATTTTGGCCCCCAACTCAGAGTTATAGAATGGTTCCTGAGAACAGCAGCCTCCTTTTCTGACATCATAATGATACATTCTTTATCAGCCAATCACTCAGCACACTCCATTAAATTTTGAACACCCTACAGCAGACAGCAGCTGTGATTGGCTGAGTTGAGAGCAGATATCCAGTCTCAGGAGGTGGTTTCACATGTTTTCACTCTCATGTGTGTGGTTTTGGCCAAGCCCTTGTTTCTTACAGAGCACATTAGAAATGAAGCACATTCAAAGACAGGGAATGGCAGTGGGAAAAGCAGGGGAAGTTTAATAGTGTTAGCAGAGCCCACAGGCTGGCTAGGCTTCTCATTTCTCCTGCAGTCCAATGTTTCCTGAACTGTGGCCAGCCTGTTAATCTCAGGCCAGCCCCGCCCACTCTCTGACCTTCAGCCATTCAAGTTCTCCCACAGGCGAAGTCTCTGCTTAAGGTTGCATTATACTTTTGTCTGGCCCTCTAGTCCTAAAGCAGAATTAACAGAGAAGGAGGGGGAGAGAGAGACCAGCTGCAGTTTTACTGGCACCTAGTACTCCTATGCATGATGTCACCTCTGTGCAATCACTATGGATACGGCACATTATGACATACCTCTGTGCAATCACTACGGATACTGCACATTATGACATGATGACATAATTGTGGAGTGTTACTATGCAGTGTAACTGAGGAATGTAGTTATATAGTGTAATGTGGTCTGCAGAGTGTAATTGTGGAGTTTACTGAGAGTGCAGCTTTGGTATGTAGAGTTTAATTGTTGAGTGTACCTGTAGAATGTAGGGTGGTAATTGTGGAACGTAGCTAAAAATTATAACTGTTGTGTGTACAGTGAAATTGTAAAGTGTAATATTAGACAATAGACTGTAATTGTGGAGTGTATCTGCTGACTGAAACTGTGTTGAATACTGTAATCATGAGGTGTAACTGTGGATTATAGAGTGTAATTGTAGAGTGTAGCTGTGGAGTGTAGCTGTGTTGTATAGTGTAATCATGAGGTGTAACTGTGGATTATAGAGTATAATTGCAGAGAGTAGCTGTGGAGTGTAGCTGTGTTGTATAGTGTAATCATGAGGTGTAACTGTGGATTATAGAGTGTAATTGTAGAGTGTAGCTGTGGAGTGTAGCTGTGTTGTATAGTGTAATCATGAGGTGTAACTGTGGATTATAGAGTGTAATTGTAGAGTGTAGCTGTGGAGTGTAGCTGTGTTGTATAGTGTAATTATGGAGTGTAACTGTGGATTATAGAGTGTAATTGTGGAGTGTAGCTGTAGTATATTTGTGGAATGTAACTCTGGTAACCCGAAATAAATAGAGGCTCTCTGAAAGTGACCGCCATTGCTCTCACTATTTCACTCCACTGCCTCAAGAATTGCCTTTTATCTCTTAATAAAATTCAGGTTTTCATTCAGGGTGACCTCAGAAAGAGGTCATTTCACCCTCCATTACCTCCCTGCTCTGCTCAGTCTGGGCCAGCCAACACAATGAGGAGAGGGTGTTCTACAGAGCGTAAATGTGCTCTGTGCAGTTAGTCTCACTCGTAACATCTTAGTGTATTCCTGTTCCATGTTTTTTGCCTTGTATTAAGAGGTGTAACTGAGGCCCAGACTGTGAATTGAGCCTGCACACAGGTGGACAGCGCGCGCCTGAGCCTGCACACAGGTGGACAGCGCGCGCCTGAGCCTGCACACAGGTGGACAGCGCGCGCCTGAGCCTGCACACAGGTGGACAGCGCGCGCCTGAGCCTGCACACAGGGGGACAGCGCGCGCCTGAGCCTGCACACAGGGGGACAGCGCGCGCCTGAGCCTGCACACAGGGGGACAGCGCGCGCCTGAGCCTGCACACAGGGGGACAGCGCGCGCCTGAGCCTGCACACAGGGGGACAGCGCGCGCCTGAGCCTGCACACAGGTGGACAGCGCGCGCCTGAGCCTGCACACAGGGGGACAGCGCGCGCCTGAGCCTGCACACAGGTGGACAGCGCGCGCCTGAGCCTGCACACAGGGGGACACTGCTTTGGCCTTAACCATTAACCCCATGGTGTTTTCAACTACTTAGGCCGAAGAACCTATGTTAAGATCACTCTGTGTTCCACTGCTTTGGCCTTAGCAGTTTTGTTAAGATCACTCTGTGTTCCACTGCTTTGGCCTTCTGCATTAAATATCAGACGTTTTTTATTTATTAGAATGCAGAGATTAAGTTTAAAGCTTCTAAAGGTTAGAAAAGACTTATTCCACACCATATAGATTTTTTCACTGTCTTTTTTAACCAAATAAAATAGATTAACGGTTTCCTTTTATCTGGGATTCTGCTCTTAGCGCTTGCAGCAGGGGTGGGGACAGGGCTGCTGCAGGCCTGGCCATCTTTAGAGGTTACAATTACCTGCAGGCATCAGCTTCTTATGCCCTGAATAGGAACCACTTTAAACAGCTGCCCAGCTCTCTGCCAACCTCTGCAATGACAAGGACAATCACTCATACACAAGTTTCTTTAATTACACTTACATTGTAGTCTATTGGCTGTGTACGTAAATATTTTGTAGCTTTTCACAATAGAAATAGCTAAGGTCAGCTCCTTGCTCCTCCCTAACATGGTGCTGTGATCACAGGAAGAGGTTCTGGGTAACATGGTGCTGTGAGCAGGGGAAGAGGTTCTGGGTAACATGGTGCTGTGAGCAGGGGAAGAGGTACTGGGTAACATGGTGCTGTGAGCAGGGGAAGAGGTTCTGGGTAACGTGGTGCTATGAGCAGGGGAAGAGGTTCTGGGTAACATGGTGCTGTGAGCAGGGGAAGAGGTTCTGGGTAACGTGGTGCTATGAGCAGAGGAAGAGGTTCTGGGTAACATGGTGCTGTGAGCAGGGGAAGAGGTTCTGGGTAACATGGTGCTGTGAGCAGGGGAAGAGGTACTGGGTAACATGGTGCTGTGAGCAGGGGAAGAGGTACTGGGTAACATGGTGCTGTGAGCAGGGGAAGAGGTTCTGGGTAACGTGGTGCTGTGAGCAGGGGAAGAGGTTCTGGGTAACATGGTGCTGTGAGCAGGGGAAGAGGTACTGGGTAACATGGTGCTGTGAGCAGGGGAAGAGGTTCTGGGTAACGTGGTGCTATGAGCAGGGGAAGAGGTTCTGGGTAACATGGTGCTGTGAGCAGGGGAAGAGGTTCTGGGTAACGTGGTGCTATGAGCAGAGAAAGAGGTTCTGGGTAACATGGTGCTGTGAGCAGGGGAAGAGGTTCTGGGTAACAAGGGCTACAGACAGCACATAACAGAAAAAAGGGGAAATTGACACCACATGAAACTATAGTCTTGGTCAAGACTCACCTTTTAGAAAACTGAATAGGAAAAATTTAAATCTTTGACAAGTATGTCTCAAAATCTCAGTTAAAAAGGATACATTTGAAAAATAACATAATTGATACATTTATAATGAAAAAAGTTGGATGAAGACTCAATCCATAAAAAAACAGTGACTTGATATAACACATAAATATAGAGAGCCCAAAAGGCTATGCTTTTAACAGAGCGGAAGCCTCCAAAACTTAATTATTTGGTTAAAGAACACTGCAAACCAAAAAATATTTATTTAATTTGGAAAAATGATCAATATTAGAATACTTTAAGAACTCCTTAAATAATATCTATCAGTAAACAAGCGAATATAGATCAGCACCCTGACAAACTGAAGGCTCTCACATCAGGAGAAGCTTGTGCCCGTCAATATTATTGGTCAGAGCGTCCTGTGGGTGTGTCTTCTAAATTACTGAAATCTAAGGTTAAAATACTAAAGCACATTCGTTCACACCTCATGATATACTACAAAGAAATCTGCAGATGGTGGCCTTCTGAGGCACCTTCTCACCCCTCTGCAAGTTTGGAATGCCCAACCTCTCTCCAGCTCCTCTCTGCTCCTCTGGGGCAGAGAGCACAGACAAGCATGCTTTCTCTGTCTTTTACATGTCAGTCATTCTTTACAGCAAAGAACGGCTTCTTTCAGCCCTGTAACCTTCTGGTCCTATTTACCCTCTAAAATCATCATAAACTCATCCGCTGAAATAATGATCGAAAAATATTTGCTTGTTTTATAGATATTTTTAAAAGGGCATTTGATTCAATTTGGCTTGAAGGGATATTTCTTAAGCATCCGAAGTGGTGCAAGGGGTAAAGTATATGGCAGCATAAAACCAAAGCACTCAGAAAATAATGTGCTGTGAAAATTGGAAATAAAATGACTGACTTCTCCACTCAAGGTCAGGGAGTGAGACAGACATGCAGCCTGCCCAGCAGTGTTCACATCTACAGGAACACTGAGACTGAGCTACTGAAACCCTATGGCTACTATTACTCTCACATAGGCCTATGATGTATGTAAATATATGTTAGGAGACAGCAGGTTTGCAACATGAGAAAGCATAAGTGTGTGTTTAAAATGTGAAAATAGGATATTTAATCTGAGAGGCACATACTGAGTGGTTTAAAGACTTCAATATTGGTGGGGAGGTGATGTCACAAACTTTAGCTCAGTGGCTAGCACGTCTACCCCCTCGACCTGGTGCTGCAGCATCAAATCCTGATGCAGACGGAGCGTCAGCAAGCCAGCTGTATGGGTGTTAGTTGGGTAAGATGATGATCCAGAGAAAGTGAGGGCACTTCCCCCACGGCTGCAACGCCCATGGAAAATGTGTTATTATTTTATAAATAAAAATGACTTCTCAGACAAATGAATCACGTGTCAAAGAATGAATAAATTGTTCAGTATTACTAACTACCTTTACCTGTTGGTGACATCGAGGACACTGGAACTAATGCTGTGCTGAAAATAAGCACAGATTGAACGGTGTTTATAACAATTCTGATCAAGTTGAAACGGCTTCGATAATGCTGCTCAGCTCAATATGTGCTAACACAGGAGCGGCTATATGACTACTAAAAAGATTGCTTTTAATTTATTGCCATATGAACATAATTCCATTCATTTGTTACCACAAATTAAATGTTTAAATATTTACAAATTAAATGGCAATAAATTCAAATGCCAAATGCATTAAGCATTTAAAACATTATTACTTATGACTGTCCTCCGGAAAAACCTACAATGTATCCTCCAGGTGAACAAATATCGCTGAGGGAAAACAGCCGTCTTCAGCAAAACAATGTTCACGTAAAAGGTAGCTTAAGGTCAAAGCAAACTTCACAGCAGTAAGCCAAAATCCTGGTAGAGTCTGTCATCTCAAAATGCAAAGTGTATTTATTTCTTTCTTTCTTTGTTCATTTGTTACCTCAAGGCAGAAAATGAGGAAGGGTGCCCACCAGCAAATTTTTTTTTTTTTTTTTTCCTTTGAGGGTGACCAGCGCCCATGAGAAGATGACACTCTGAGATACAGCAACACTGAGACTGAGATAAAGCAACACTGAGACTGAGCTGCAGAAACACTAAGACAGCCACAGTTAGCTCAGTCATTCATAAGCTTCAGCATAAACTTCTCCTGCAAGCTGACTGGCTCTATACCTAAGCAATATCACATGAGAGGGAGTGCTATTATACTGAACACCAGCATCAGTATCAGTACCTGAAACCCACCCATGAAATGTGGATCATATTTGTTTATTTATTCATTTGTAAGTAAGAATTCATTTGTAAGGGGCTAGGTGTGGGGTCCAATGACAAACCAGGATTACACAAACTTCCCCATAAGGCAAGCCCTGGAGTACAATCCTGCAGCAGAATATTAACATTACAATGGCCAGATAATGCATACAGTGTGAATCGAGCCTTTATCCATAGATTAGCATGCAGTAGAGAGGATTACAGCCCCAAGCTCACCAGAGACAGTGATCCGCATAAAGACTCCAACCCCTGAGCTCTCAGCAAAAGCTTAACAAGCAAAAGAGAGTCCCGAGCAAGCTGGTGCTGAAGCAGAAGCAAAGCAGCACCGAGAGCCGGCTTCAGCAACCCAGCAGCCCAGCAGCCCAGCAGCACCTCCTATCACAGAAAACTCAGGCATCAAACTACACCTTCTGCGAGAGTGAACTAGATTATCAAACACCAAACAACAAAAAAAGTCTCTATCATTAGGGTAGTCTGCGTAGAAACAAGAAAATGAAAACTGAATGCTGTTGGTCACTGCTGGAAAGATTTCATCCTAAATGACCTCGCACCCAGCTTGGTCCCCAGATTGAGCCCCCCACTGAACTCAGACAGAGAGGAACAGCACTGCACAAACTGACCTCTGAAAACTTTTAAACCAAACATACAGCAAACAAGACAAATCAAAGCAGTCAGATAGATGTGTTATCAGTGCTGAGCAGAGCAGAGATGAGACAGCGGCAAAGGGGTCCAGACAAGCACAGCTCTTACCTGCTGCATCAGACTGCTGGCTGAGAAGGACAGGCCACCCTGGAGAAAACCCTGCTGAAATACAGACACATTTCTCTTATTCGCAGCCACAGGACAGTTCTACTCTCCTGCCAAGCTATGAGAAGGTGCTGGATGACCCACAGACTGTAGCTGCCTGTCAAACAGGACAGCACCACACTGTGAAACTTCACCAACGTACATAAGTACAGGTAGAATATTAATCTGCTCAGTCATTTATTTATTGATATAATTCATGGTTTTTCTATTATATACATGTATTATGTAACCTTATCTACAGGACACACTGCCCATTTCTAAGGCGTGCGCTGTCCATTTCTACCAAACTCACTGCCCATTTCTACAGAACACACTGCCCATTCCTACAGAACGCACTGTCCATTTCTACCGAACACGCTGCCCATTTCTACAGAACACACTGCCCATTTCTACAGAACACACTGCCCATTTCTACAGAACACACTGCCCTACAGAACACGCTGCCCATTTCTACAGAACACGCTGCCCATTTCTACCGAACACACTGCCCATTTCTACCGAACACACTGCCCATTTCTACAGAACACACTGCCCATTTCTACCAAACACACTGCCCATTACTACCGAACGCGCTGCCCATTACTACAGAACGCGCTGCCCATTACTACAGAACGCGCTGCCCATTTCTACAGAACGCACTGCCCATTTCTACAGAACGCACTGCCCATTTCTACAGAACGCACTGCCCATTTCTACAGAACCCACTGCCCATTTCTACAGAATGCACTGCCCATTTCTACCGAACGCGCTGCCCATTTCTACAGAACGCACTGCCCATTTCTACAGAACACACTGCCCATTTCTACCGAACGCGCTGCCCATTACTACCGAACGCACTGCCCATTTCTACCGAACACACTGCCCATTTCTACAGAACGCACTGCCCATTTCTACAGAACACACTGCCCATTTCTACCGAACACGCTGCCCATTTCTACAGTCACATCCAGAGATTTGCTCATACCACAGGAGAATGCAACACAGTGCCCTTTGCTTGACTTAACTGCCATTTATAAGCTATAACCATATGTTTTTGTGGAGAGAACTCTTCGAGATTAATATTTGACATCCAAAAAAAAGATATAGTCAGTACAAATCAGCTCATTCCCCTTTTAGCCAAACACATTTACAGTCAGAGCTCTTACAGCAAAAAATACTTTTATTGCATTTCAATCAATACAAATAATATACCTGTGTGTTACTGTTGTGCAACATGTTGATTTTAAAAGCTTGACGTTCTGCTTTGAACGCTGTCATCAGCAAACAGAAGAGCTCAAAGTATTCATGTTGGTTTGCATGATCCCTGTTTGCATGATCCCTGTTTGCAAGATCCCTGTTTGCAAGATCCCTGTTTGCAAGATCTCTGTTTGCATGATCCCTGTTTGCATGATCCCTGTTTGCATGATCCCTGTTTGCAAGATCTCTGTTTGCAAGATCTCTGTTTGCATGATCCCTGTTTGCAGGATCTCTGTTTTTAGGATCAGGGAGGTCAGAGGCAGCAGCCCTCCCTGTCGTGCGGGTTGAGTTGAGCCTGACGGCAGTTCATTCTTGCACGGTACACCTGAGAGAAAAGGCACATTCACAGAGACTTATGGGCCCATCAGCATCAGAGCCATCTGCAGGCTCATTAAGCTGCATGGAGTTGCAAGCATGGGAGGGAACCGGGAGCATGCCCCCCTGGCCTGGGCCACCTCACTCAGACCACCCCTCCCACATTCACCAGCGTGTTTGTTTGGTTTTTATCTCTCCTGGTTTTCCAGAGTAAAACTGTACCCAGCAGGGCCTTGTTAAGCACTGTGGTGCCAACATCTGCTCTACAGCAGCTTTAGTTAAGAGTCAGCGATTCAGCAGCCTGTCGCACCCCGCTAATGACCACACTGACACTCACGTTAACACTCACACAAACACTCACAATGATTCAGCAGCCCACCACACTAACGCTAATGCTTATGCTAACACAATGATTCAGCAGCCCACCACACTAACGCTAATGCTTAAGCTAACACAATGATTCCGCAGCCCACCACACTAACGCTAATGCTTATGCTAACACAATGATTCAACAGCCCACCACACTAACGCTAATGCTAACACAATGATTCAGCAGCCCACCATGCTAATGCTTATGCTAACACTGACATTCATGCTAACACTCACACAAACCATTACAGCCCATCACACTAACACTAATGCTCACAGTAACACTCACAGTGATTTCACTGCCCATCACTGTCATGCTAACACTAACATCCATGGTAGCGCATCCATGAACACTGAAGCTCATGCTAACTCTCACATCCACACTCACAGTGATTCAGCTGCCCGTCTCGCCCTCACTAACATTTGCACTTACACTTACGCTAATCTGCAGGTTCACAGCCTGACCAGGTGTGGCCGCAAGAGAGCTATGAGATCAGAGGTTACCCCAATCATTCCCTGGTGAAACTGAACACCTGATCCCCGGCCTCATGCTTTGCTCTCAGCTTGCGTTACCTGGAAGTCCAGAGCGACATTAACATAACACAGGAATGTGAACTGTGCTGGCAGTACATACACAGAAACTTTGCAGTGTGATCAGAGAGAGAGAGAAACAGACAGACACCGCATTACAATCAGGAGAAGATCAGATGCTTGTTGAGCTGTAATTTCCTCTAGCGTTGGCCACAGAGGATGTGCATTAGATTTGGCAGACTGAAGGGAACATCAGCCAGCAGATGGTGTAGTTACAGTGCTGCCACGGTACTTTATATCTATCTATAGCTATCATACCTGCCACACACTCACACACAGACACAAACACACGAGCACGCACACACATATGCATACACACACACGCACATACAACACACAAATATGTGCACACTCACATATACACACAAATACGCATGCGCGCACGCATGCGCACACACACAAATATGCACACATCACACATCACTCATCTCTCTCTCTCTCTCACACACACACACACACACACACACACACACACAGCACTGCTGTAACACTGCTTGTGTTTCCCCATGTCTCTCCCTGGTCCCTCTGTGTCTGAAAGCATTTTTTCCTCCCCATGCCCAAAGGGAAAAAGGCTGCTCGTTTTCATTCAATTTTAACACCACAACAAATACTGGCGTGACTGCAATGTTGGAGCTGGAAATTGTTTTTACAGGGATCTGTTTCAAAATACGTATGAAGATTTGAAGGTGATCTCTACAAAATCACACATAACAGGGGAAGGTTGTACATTAGCTGGAACTGCTGTAAAACTGATGTTAATGTGAGAAGGTGAGGCAGAGGAAAAAGCTGCCACCATTTTGGCTCAAACACCCTCAATCAAACCCTTTCAATTCCCCCAGTAAAAGAAGAGATCGTTAATTTCACCTCCCTGTCCTTTCTATGATCACTAAGCCCATGAAAGCATTGAGTGAATTTTCCAAATTAATTTTTTCTCTCTGAAGATTTAATTATTTTTTAGTTCACCATTTAGAACTTCAGGGATTATTGTGTGTGTGCGGAGAGAGAGAGAGAGAGAGAGAGAGAGAGAGAAATCAACCCCACCAAACCCTGAACAATATAAACCACAGACAGTGCCAAATCACAGCAATAAAAACAAGTAATAAAACCCTTCTGTGTTTGGCTGTGCATAACACTGCACAGACAAACTGGACATGTCACATGTCAAAACTGCAACCTCCACTGCACGTCTCCTGCAGAGCTTAAACAGGACACTGCAGGTTACACTGAAGCAGAAACACCTCGTCCAAGAAAGCATACTGGCTCAGAAACTGAAAAACCAAATCATTTCTGACAATGTTTCCACTTTCATTGTTTGTAAAAGGGGATCTATGGGTCCCTTACCATGACTGAGTCTAAATGAAAAAGGCTTTCTGCTTGCCTGAACCACCTGAATCTGGGCCTGGTCCTAACCTGCAGGTCACCTGCTTATATTTCATGAGACAACCTGGGAGACATTCCTCTGGCACATATAGGAATCAAAGTGACTCAACATTTGAGAATGTTGTTTAAGCATATAGCACATGGGTTCTTATTTGGAAAAATAAGAGGAAAAAGAAACAATGCATAATCATCACATTATTGCCATTTTATGTTATTTTTTGTTCTAGAAAACAATTTCCTCCCTAATTTGCAGTCACCCACTGTGTGCAGAGCTGGCTGGGGCAGCCATTCCTAAGCCATGTAATGGCTGCTCCGAAATGGGTAGGGTTAGGGATGGGGGGTTAGGGTTAGGTTTAATATTACATAATGTCATATATGTCCCACAATTTTCTGTTTTCTTGGAAAAATTTATACCGGAGACTTAAAAAAGAGCAAACTGCTGAGGTGCAAAGTCATGTCTTTTCAGTTTTTGTTATTGATAAAAGTAAACTGAATTTTAAGATTAATTTTGAAATAAATTAATATATTTCTCAAGGACAATCAATGTTTAAAACAGATGCAATATTTGCCTCAAAGAAAATAATGCAAAAATTCAATATTTAAAAAAATAGTAATTCCAAATCCCTTTCATACTGGTATTTATGTCAAGAACTTAATATATTTAGCCTCAACCTGATGTGATTATAAATTAATGCCTCATTCTTTAAAGAACAATATAAACCAAATTTTGTTCTTATTTTAGAAGTGTACAATTTGTGATTTGTTGCTTGTTGGCATAATATCTAATAAAGAGTTGCAGACAAGATGGAGAGTATACAAGGCTAGGGTTAGGGTTAGGGGTTAGGGTTAGGGCTAGGGGTTAGGGTTAGGGTAAATTTGTGCTATGTGTGGGTTAGGATTAGGGGTTAGGGTTAGGGTGAGTTCTATATATATATGTCATTATGTGAAGTACAACTTTGTCTTAAAATGAGACAACTCGGGTGTTTTATGCAAGTAATTTTGACAGGTACTCAGACACAAAGGAAAAGGGTTATGCAGCACTGAATGTGCATAAATACTGAGCTATCTTGGTGAAGGCTACTCTAAGCTGAAGGCATTGCAACTTTTGCACAATCAAGAGATTTACTTCAAAAGGAGAAAAAAAAGCACGAACGGCCCCCTTCTGCAAAGCTGATATTTCTGCAATCAGGGGAGCGATGGGAAAAAATCCACTAAGTGCAAGTTCTCAAATATTCAAAGCTGCAGGACTGGAACATATTTCATGCTCCACAAGGTGTCACATACTGCATGGGCTCGAAAGTACCTGAAAACTGACTTCAGCAAGGTTCTTTGGACTGACGAAATGAGGGCTACCTTGGATGGACCCGATGGTTGGGCCTGTAGGTGGATACAGACATGTGCAGAAACTCCTTTTCGACAGAAATAGCAGCAAGGTGGTGGAAGTGTCACGATATGGACAGCAATGCTGAAAGATGAAATTAGGCTTTAAATGCAACACGATGATGAGTGGCCAGCCTGTTCACCTGATGTCGACTGAAATAAGGCTTTAAATGCAACACGATGATGAGTGGCCAGCCTGTTCACCTGATGTCGACTGAAATAAGGCTTTAAATGCAACACGATGATGAGTGGCCAGCCTGTTCACCTGATGTCGACTGCTTTGAGAATTTCTGGTCTGCCCTAAAACTGCATTAAAAATAGAGGAGCTTTTGGAAGGCACAACAAGATGCTGGAAAAAGTTTCTCAGCGTCTCAATCAATCAAACGATCAAACTTTACTTATGTAGCACCTTTCAGACAAATAAAATTGCAGTTCAAAGAGCTTGACAAGCAATTGACAAAATGTAAGATGTTAAAATCGATTTAGAGATGAACGCACGCCCAATTGAATAAAACAATATATTTGGATAGTTAAGATAAGAAAAGATAAATAATAAAAGATAATACAAACAATAAAATAACAAATAAAATTATGAAATATTACACAATAATGGAAAAAGGAAAATGTTAATAAAGTAAAATGGAATAAAATAAATACAAATATAAATGGTCAACAATAAAATGTTGATAAAAACAGAATATAAAAATTACTATAAAAATGAATAAGTGCAAATACTAAGACCATAAAATTATAAAAAACTAAATAAAAGCCAGACTGAATAGATGGGTTTCTGAAACTGAGGTTTTTACTAGAAGAAGTGTCTGTGATTGGGAAGAGGGTGGATACATCTCCAAGTGTGGCAGATCAAAGTTCTGTATAGAAAGTGATTTAAATTCCATCTAGATGTTGTTTAGCAACAATTATTTGATTTTTCCTTACAATCTTTCCTTCTTCAGTAAAAATGTACATTGTATGCATTTGAGTTTGCTGCATAATATATTGGCACAGCAGACATACCAACCTCTATGATTTCTGACCTTAGTGAACATAAATAGTGGAAAAAGTCTCTCTAAAAATAAATATTCCTATTAGACTGTGAGTGTTGGGTAATAACCTCATGTGTTTTTGACTCATTTCTGCCAGTTATCTAAAACATACTGTGTTGCATGAAAGCATGACACGTGGTATACAAGTACGTCCAGCCCCTGACATACAGCCTGTGGCATGTCAGTAGCATCCAGGTGAATACGGACATGGCCAAAGTGCAAAGCGCAGTTCCCCAGTACAAACACATCATGTTTATTACACAAAGCAATTCACAAATATCCTTACAGACTCATTTAAATAGAAAACTTTCAACAATACATCCACAATATTCAGTAATTTTCTCAGAGATAACAGCTCCACCTCATGTTTAGACATAATACACAATCATATTCATTAACATTTATCGTTTCAGAGTTTATGGCTACTTCATCCTGCACAAAGGGGAGCCCCCAGCGCTACTCTGAGCAAGCGGTATAAGCTGAATATGAGAAGCCTCTGTCTGACTGTTTATAATATTTCACTTGTTTCATCATTATATTAATCAAAGGTATAATGATATTAAATGTTTAAATATCTTGTTCAGCCATAATATATCTCAGGTATCAGCATTACTGGCACTGGAGCAGTCCATTGTTGAAATCATGGGGTCGATTGCAGTGTGATGTCATAGTGAGCTCTCCTGCCACTTCATTTCCTGTAAAAATCGTAATTGTTAGTTATTTGGGTCGAGTGACAGAGCCATTGAAACTACATCACTGCTGCCATGAGATTAAGGGAGGTTAGGGTTAGGGTCAGACAGTCTGTGCACTTCACATCTTCCAAAGCTAAGTCTGTGTGCCCTGCTCGGGTTTTAATTTGCAAATTTAAAATCGAACGTTTTGATTGCACAGAACATGATCTGAAGGAAACGGTGCTTGTGTTTTCCGTCCAGGCTGGTTGTCCTTCTGACCCTGGTGTGGATTCCGCTATCCCACCATGGGCGACCCAGGAAGATCATTTCCACTCATTACCCCTCCATCCTGAGCCAGCCATGCACAGAGCAAACACACACACGGCACTGGGAAGCTGCACGGGTATACAGAGCAGTGGCACAGTGTGTGTGTGAGTGTGTGTGTGTGTTTTTGGGTGGGGTGGGGTGGGGTGGGGTGGGTGCGTTCCTGACTGAGTGACATTAGATTTTACTGAACTCTCAGTGAACCCAGTCCCTCTATATTTAGAGCAAGTTTTAAAAAAATCAAATAAAACCTGATAGGTGAAAATATCTGCGAGAACCCCCTCCCCCCCGGCTGGAGGCTGTCCTTCAACATCCAATCACAAACAAGGGGTGGGGAGATGGCAGGGCGCTGTCAGTCTTCAGTGGAGCTTTTTTTTTTTCATTGACCCAAAAAAAGGAAGAAGCAGTCTGTTCAGATGACTCTTCATACAAGCAGCTTCACCCCACCCCTTCAGTGAACTCACACTGACCCCTCCCAAAACACTTATACTCATGAGGGCATTTAGGGGAGACAAACAAAAACTGAGAATAGTTTGTAGTTTGCAGTGTGCTGTATGCAGCTCAAGGCTGTGGTACACTGTGAGGATCTGTCTCCATGCGTGTTTATGTGTTTACTGCTTACATGTGAAATAAAGAAATAAGGATAAGGTGTGGTGTGTTAAAACAGCAAAATCAAAATGGACAAAGTGAAAGCTTTGGAGACTGTGAGACACTATCTATACAATTGCAATGGCATATGAGTTTTATGTAGGGCAACTTAAACATTTCAGACACAGGCTGATAAATATAAATATAGCATAAATGATAAAAATAGCCAGATAAATATTAGCATAAATATGATGTGCTTCCTGGTGTTTATGAAACATGGAAACTTATCTGAGACCGGTGCTGAAACATGGACACCTATCTGAGACCGGTGCTGAAACATGGACACTTATCTGAGACCGGTGCTGAAACATGAACACCTATATGAGACCGGTGCTGACTGGACGTATCGCAGAGAAATGAAAGTTGTCTTATTTTATGTTCTTGTAAAAAAACTTTATTATTTATTTACATCTTATGTGGGATAAAACACAGTAAGTGACATCAGAGATTTTTTAAGCTTATTAAGAGCATGTTGGCAGGAAAATGTATGGTAAAACTATGGTGCTAACTCTAGCCTGTAGTTGAGCACCGAGGAGCGGCTTCCCCGTCTCCCCCCTTCCCAACCCCGTCTGTGCGGGGATCGGCTGGCCCCCCTGTGCCCCTCCTCGTCCTCCCCATGCCCCAGCTGTATGCGCAGTGATGAGATCGCACAGCACTGGGAGGCATGTGAGCTAATGGATGCACAAAGCTGTGCTCACTAGAGGATAAAACTCCTGTTTGGCCCAGATGGGCTGTGCAATGCGATATTATGAGCCCTGAAGCTGCCCCAGCGCGAGCTGCAAACACCGCCAGAGAGAGGCCGAGAGGCAGTCGCCACACAGCCTGACGCATTTGTGTTAAGTATAACAAAGTGAGATAAAAATCAAAAAATCACTGTAGGTAAAAGATGCCAAAACTATATTTTAATACAATACCAGCAAAGGTATTTCAAATTCGAAAAGCTGCTATTTAAATATTTTGTCTATTTAAATGGTAAAGATTATTACAGCAATCCTTGTCTAAGACACTCAGCTGCATATGAGCCTAATATCTGAAATTACAATAATATGCACTTATTTTGTTCTGTCTGTTTGTATTTACACATGTCTACAAACACAAACTAACAAACATTTCTGCCAGTAAAACATATTTAGCTGTTGAGGAGCATAGAAGAGTACAGTTTTAGGAGGATGTACATTTGATTATGCCTGGTAAGAGGCCTTTTTGATAAAAATATATGAAATATCAAGTACTGGTCCAGCACAGCTGGGTGTAAGCTACATGTTTTCATGTAGGAAATGGCCGGTGGCATACTGTTCAGTCTCAGCTGTTCCATATACATCCCAGGATGGAAGCTGAATATTTATTTTTGTAAGTGAAAATGTTATTTAAATGTTACACATATGTGAAACAGTCTTACTACCAAGCATCTAAGAATGCATGTGTTGTATGTGTTTATATGATGTTGGCTAAAAGAAGTGTGCGTGTGTGTATGTGGATTGCTACATATAAACAAAGACCAGAGCAATAAATACACTACATCTGAGAGATGTGCGAGCTGCAGAATGAGATAATTCTTCCCTAGACATATCTGTGGAAATTAGGTTTGTCCATTGAATAGGGCAAATTTCATGATTTGTTATTCTCTAAATTATATTGTAATTACACCATTTCAGTAACCCGTTAATGCAGGATCAGCTTCATTACAATTTGTTTGTGGAAATTATCCTTCTACAGTGAGAATACTTAAACAAGGGGACAAAATGCAAAACCATTGTACTTTTAGCAGCAGCATGATGGGAAACTCATTTGCAGTGCTATGGGGCCCAAGGTGAATTGTTGAGGCTCTGTGCAAAGTTTGGAGAGCAATTATCATCAAGAACAAAAACAAGAACCAACCCTGCCCAGAAAGCCCAAAGCATGCCATTCTTTAGGAGTGTGGGTTGCACCGAGGAAATGAAATAAAAAAGGGACTGTTCTACAGGCATATCAGCTTTCCACAAGAAAGCGGGAAAAAGTGGGCACATTTTTATTTAGCTCAATCAGTCCTATGTAGGCCAGTGTGTGCCAAAGTTCAGCGGAGCGTAATTACTGCTCCGGCAGGACCATCACCCGAGCCGGACAGCGGCCCGCCTGTCTGTCTGTATGTATGTCTGTCCTTCCTCCTGCCTGTATGTCTTTCTCCACTCAGCAGAAACCTTTACATAACACACAGTCAACCATGTGCTACACACTCCATTTCAGCAAACAACACAGATATTTACAAATTCAAAGAGTTAATGTGCGAAACTACTACTACTACGAATAATAATAATAATAATAGTGAAAATAAAGATAAAAATAATAATTATAATAACTAGTAAGAATTTATTTGAAAATGATTTGAATGCACACAAACTCATAATTATCATAACAACGTAACAATACGAGTCTGAATGTAGATGATATGTTTTAAAAATTTTAAATAAATTTGTGAACAGCCATTCCAGTTAAATGACTTCTTTGAAACAAAGCAAACAGTTTATTTCATAAAAATCAGAAAATCATATTTTAATTGTATGTTCCTGCTCCAATACTAAAATGTTCATTCTTACATTTTAAGCCTTTGTGTGGGTTAGTTTGTCTAAACGTTTATTTTTCATAAATACATAGATTCATGTCAGAATGTATTCTTTGCTAGCATGAACTTGCTGTACTTTGCATGGGACCGCTTTAGTTTAAATTTTAACTGTAACAAGAAAATCATTCTGTCAGCTTTCATGTCTGTTTTTTCCTACACTTTTTCTTGCAAACAGAACTTATATAAAATACTTTCTAAGGAATGTAATAATAATATTGCTTTAAGTTGATGGTTAAGTTTATACGACTTAAAACTATGCCTAGATACAACCATCTGTGCCTTCATCATATAACCTTCAGATTTGCTTCTATATTAAATCACCCCAACTCAGGGTAACCGAAAGCACCTCAAAACTGAAGTTAGAACGGTGGTATATGTGTGCTGAAGTATCCCCTTTATATTTAAAGTTGTCTTCATTTTTAAATTTATCTTGTATGGTACAAACAAATACTGTACATATATATACCTGTACATACCTATACATATCCATACATACATGTACCTGTGCATATATACACACGTATACATGCCCACATTCAGATATTCATTTGCATACAAAAATCATATCTATGACATTACTATACAGGCATGTACACATGCATGCCATCCACACAAATCATACACAAAAGTCCAAGTACACAAAAGGAATACTTACATATACTCTTTCGTTAAGTACCTTTTTTAGTAGTGACCACTTTTTCCATCGTTTTCTTGTGTGACCAGCCATCCTTTCCATTAGTGAAATTTCACTGACGAACTCCCTCCATTTATGTATGGAAGGTGTACCGGGTTGCTGCTCTTAATAGTCTACAGAGATACTTATTCAGCTTCTGAATACACTTCTGGTGGTACTATGCCTAAAATTATACATTTTGGTTCTGTCTTGTCTAATTTTAAAAATTCTACAAATTTCTTCAAGAATTTTATTCCAGGATATTTTTACAGCGGGGCAGAAGTGAAATATGTGAAAATGATTCGCATTTATTTCTCCATATTTCCTCCAGCAGTTAAAAGAACTGAGATTTTTACATTTAGCTTGTATTTTTGGAGTTATGAAGTACCTTCTAGGATTCCCTCCAATATTTTGAGTTTGTTGTTTAATGTGGCTTCTTCCCATCCATCATTACGAATTTGGATTTTGAGCTCAAACTCCCATTTTAACTTTATAGTGGAGTCCTTTTTCCAGCTACTTTCCACTATTTTATTTATCTTATAGAATTAGTTATTTTCACTGTCTTGATTTTTAATCACATATTGTATTCAATTATGTACGTTAGGATGATTTTTTTTTTTTTTTTTTGTTTTTTTTAATTCCTCATTTAATTTCTGATGTGTAGGTACTTATAAAAAATTGTTTGTGGTATACCATATTTAGATGAAGGTGATTCAAATGAATCTATCACATTGTTCTTTAACATTTGAAAAGAAGTCTTTAATCCTGTTGATTCCTATATTTTTTAAATAGTATCCATGGTATTTGGTTTGAAATCTGGATCCCATCTCATTTCTCTTAACTCCTCATTTATCATTTGGTCTTTGCAGATTTTCTTCCATATATCGAGTGAGTTACTTACCCAATGATTTTGTCCCTTTTTGTCCTTATGATCAATGAAGAATTTGTCTGTTTGTATAATTTTCTCAAAGATATGCAGAGTTTGCCAGCATGATTCATTATATCATGGACTGTATTTTAGAGTTTTAAGGACATAAGGTGTAATTTCAGAAAATATTTACAGACACTGAAAAAAGCTTTACTACATTAATGCATATTTCAGCTCATTTAATTATCTCAAAAGAATTTTGAGACAACAACAACAGTAATATATAATAATAATAATAATAATAATAGAAATCTGAAATTATTGTAGATATTTTTCTCTATTTATTTAAATAAGCTATTTTTGGTAATTGGTATAGTCAGTGTTACATATTTATCTTGTTTATTTTTACATGTTGAAGTTTTTATTAGAGTATAGTTATCCGATTTCAGCCAGTATAATTAAATGCATATCAACCTCTTTGAATATGCAATAATATAATTTACAATTAACACTAATGCTACCTTGTCTTTGACATTATATTGTACATCTGTGTGTATTTAATTAAAATGATATTGCAAAGTTGAACACTTTCCTCTTCAAATAAATAACAAATAAAAATAATATCCTGTGAAGATGAAAAATGCTATAAAACAGTAACAGCTTGTAGTCAAAGCCAAATGCACATGTTTTGATGGGTTTGGTGACAATAGTTGGACGTGACAAAGCACAGGGATACAGTGTGCTGGTGAGGGCCGGACCACTCGGCCGCCTGACTGCCTGGCCCGCATGACCACCCAGACGCTCTGCGGCTCTACTCCTGCCCCACGTGAGAAACACCGCCATGATGACTCTCCAACACGACACCACCGAAGCATCAAGGGTGAACAGCCCATCCACTGACCGAACATTCACCTCTCTGTTTATTTATATATTTATTAATGTGCTTAGCTCAAAGCGCTTTTCTGTCAGGCTAACCTACATAACAGCTTGATAGTTTCTGTCAGCTTTCATGGCGGCAGTGTGATGCAGGTATCAGGGAACAGTAGAGAATCACTGAACAACAGGCACTCAGGTCCACTTCCCCCAGAGTTCACCATCCAAATATCACGCCCAATAGCAATTAAACTTTCATTTCATTTAACTACTGGAGCAAGAGGGACTGAAAAAGTAGGGCATCCAGTCAGTTTACTGAGTCCTGCTTCAGAGAAAGCACTGTTTGCTCATAGGGGGTTCAGAAATCTAATCACTTCCATGCACCAAATCCATGAGCTACTTCAGATCCATGTGAACTTACAGTAATACCTTAATATTTTAAGCCTTTACTGCATCTACTTTGAAACAGACATGTTACGCCTAGTGTTCACACTATATTTGTGTTTGTGCTAAGATATGCCCAGCTCTAGTTAATTTAGCTTATGAGTAATATTAATGTCCCATTGTATTTAATTACTGTTTTCATATATTAGTTTCCAAAAGAATTTATGAGAATGCAAATTCACAAAAAATGATCAACACACAAAACCTGCATCAAACTACATAGAAAGGCATTGAAGCAACACTGCTTCAGTCCCAAAACCTGCATCAAACTACATAGAAAGGCATTGAAGCAACACTGCTTCAGTCCCAAAACCTGCATCAAACTACATAGAAAGGCATTGAAGCAACACTGCTTCAGTCCCAAAACCTGCATCAAACTACATAGAAAGGCACTGAAGCAACACTGCTTCAGCAACACTGCTTCAGTCCCTCTGCTTGTATACACCACGAGATCATGTCTAAACTTTCCAGGTATGATTTTTCATTGCTGGTCTCTGATACCATGGACAGACATGTATTACAGACTGTGTCCTGCAGTGTGACTGCGTTTGACCAAGGCACACAGGGTGAAGTGTGCAGCAGGGGATTGTGGGTAGAGGCGTAGGCTGTGACCCAGAGCTGTGTGGCATTTTCCTCTCATATGCACTCACAGGGTCATGGACACAGGTTCCAGTCTCACACAACATTCTCCTGAGCACTCTCTGGGGCTTCACAGGGCAGGTATTGCCATGTAAAAATGAATAAAAATCTATTAACGGTAATGTGACAGACTGCGGGACAGCTCAGACTGCAGGGGGCGGAAGAGACTCAAGCCATTCACGCTGAAGACAAACACAGCGAGAGAGTACAGCATACTTCATACTCAACTTATTTTGGATTGTTATGTTTCATATAAATTGCAACATTGTCAAAATTGAAATTAAGGTTTCAATTGTATTCTTACATGACTTACAGTGTGTACAATGTTTTAAGTTGATCCAGATAAGTAAATATGTTGAAATAAAGGGGGTAAAATAACCACAACACAAATAAAAATGGGAGCTCCTGGCAACACAAAACATCAAATACACACCCACAGTGTAGCAGCACAACACCCTCTACTTTACAGCGCTGCTTACTTTTCCCTGTGTGTCATGGATCCCCTCACACAGGATTTACATCGTGGTAGAAACAGAAGGCTTTCTGTGTGAACACATGGCGCTCAAAAGCATCAATTAGGAACAGAACCACAGCTCTTCTACAGGTCACTGCGCTCTGTGTTTTCCTAGTAAACCTGAACAAACTGCAAACAGCACCTGCTAAATGAGTAAACCTTACTCTGTGGCAAAAAATAAAAATCTGTGCTTCAATAGTATTGGCAACTATATAAAAAATGTCTTTTTATTTTAATTACTGCCAGTGCAAAATAATTGCTTATTATTTATACTGGCTTGTGCCTCAGTCCATCCATTAATGACAAGTGCTAATAATTGATTTCGCTAACTGATATGATTATATGTGATAATAATAATAATGACATGATTATATGTGATATAATTGAATTATTGTGATTAAAACAGAAACAACTGAACAGTGATGCCATCCTACAGTTATTATTATTATTACTATGATTATAAGAAGAAAAAGAATGAAAGACAGAGTGTGTGAGCGAGGGGGGTCTCAGCCACCACAGTGAACTCCAGATGACCTTTCTCCAGAGCTCCTGATTGGTTGGTTATGTTGTGTCACACTGTGGGACCATGGATGACATCTTCTGTCTCTTAGCATGTCATTCAGTCTTCCTCATCAGCTCGTCCTCTTCTGAAACGCTCTGTGAGAACAGTATTCTGGGTAAGCACCTGACAGGTCGCAGGCTCAGTTTCAGGTTGCAGGTTAGGGTTAAGGTTCAGTTTCCAGACCGGACACTATTGTTGTGCTCTTGAGCGCATGACTAAACCAGAACTTGAAAAATTACTAGCTGCATGGGTAACACTGTGAGCTTCAAAAGTTGCAAAAAATTAGAAAAGCTTAGTAACATTTACAAATAAATATATTTTATTTGTAAATGTTACTAAGCTTTTATCATTTTTATATATAGTATGTATAATTATGTAAATGTGTACATTGCAGGAAACATGACCATTAAATTGAATGAAGATTCAATTTTTAGACTACAATAAATATTTAAATACTCCCTCCTTTCTACAGGCAAATATGAAATAATGCAAATAAATGTAAACAAAATCAATGAAGTCTCACAGTGAAGTCTCTCTGTGTAGTATTTTCATTATAGATTTTCTCACCCTCAGACATACGGGTTGTCTGACAGGCTTTATTTTGTGCTTAGAGTACAGTTATAGTGCTCCACTGACAGGGTCTATCATGCTGGGATGCGGGCGGGGCTGGGGGGCTGGGGGGCTGGATTAAGTCGCCCCTGCTCCCCCTAGCTTTCCTGCAGTGCTGCCCTGTACTTGAACTCCCAGCAGCACCTCATACCACCCACCCCCCCAAACCTGTCACCCCAAACCTGCCGCTTCCTCTGAACTGCACCACACCCCCCATGGCCCCCCCCCACAGCAGCACTTACCCTCACACCTTCAGCCTTTCATTTACCCTCACACCCTAAGCCATTCATTTAAACAGAACGACCCACCCCCCACCCCCACCCCGCCCTCCCCCCTGTGTCAGAGCCATCACACACACCTCCACAAAGGCTGTGTCGAGGAGGGGGGGTTGTCCGCTTTTTGCCAGGTCAGGCCCATCAGCGAGGCCCCTGCAGTGCGGCAGCCAGACACCCGGGATGCCGCTTGGTGGTGACATGGTAAGCCACACGGTCACACTCCCTGTCTGGATGAGTCTGGGAGACAGGGGCAGGTCTGCTGGAGCCGCTGTGCGTTTGGGTTAGTCTCCTCCAGCACCTCCTCCCCTCGGCCCGGTGCGTTTGGGTTATTCTCCTCCAGCACCTCCTCCCCTTGGCCTGGTGCGTTTGGGTTAGTCTACTCCAGCACCTCCTCCCCTCAGCCCGGTGTGTTAAGCACCTCCTCCCCTCGGCCTAGTGCGTTTGGGTTAGTCTCCTCCAGCACCTCCTCCCCTTGGCCTGGTGCGTTTGGGTTAGTCTCCTCCAGCACCTCCTCCCCTCAGCCCGGTGTGTTTAGCACCTCCTCCCCTCGGCCTGGTGCATTTTGGTTAGTCTCCTCCAGCACCTCCTACCCTCGGCCTGGTGCGTTTAGCACCTCCTCCCCTCGGCCTGGTGCATTTTGGTTAGTCTCCTCCAGCACCTCCTCCCCTTGGCCTGGTGCATTTGGGTTAGTCTACTCCAGCACCTCCTGCCGTCAGCCCGGTGTGTTTAGCACCTCCTCCCCTCGGCCTGGTGCATTTTGGTTAGTCTCCTCCAGCACCTCCTACCCTCGGCCTGGTGCGTTTGGTTAGTCTCCTCTAGCACTTCCTGTCCTCAGCCTGGTGCATTTTGGTTAGTCTCCTCCAGCACCTCCTCCCCTCGGCCTGGATTCAGCTGCCAGCGCCAAATTACCACGTGCAGTAAAGCAGGATGACAGCACAGCTGATCCGTCTGCCACCGTCTGTCTGGATTACCCCAAAAGGGTCCTTACAGGGTGAACAGTCCAATGCCTCGCCTTCACATTCATCAAAGTGCAATCCCAGATACATTATTATATTTATCCACCACAACGAATCAGGCGACAGCTGCCTGTAGCCACATAATGGATCCCAAATCCCTGAAATCTGTTTCACCTTCGTGCTCCTCTGAGTAAATCACACTGCCGTGCAGATCAGAGCTGTTTAAATGATGTGTTAGGGAGCCAGCCATGCCAGCATGGCAGTTTTAATAAATCACTGTTTGGGATGGATGGACACAGGCTCACTGAGACACCACATGCTCAACACGGCTCTGATTCCCAGACACCACATGTTCAACACTGCTCTGATTCCCAGACACCACATGCTCAACACTGATCTCATTCCCAGACACCACATGCTCAACACTGATCTGATTCCCAGACACCACATGCTCAACACTGCTCTGATTCCCAGACACCACATGCTCAACACTGCTCTGATTCCCAGACACCACATGCTCAACACTGCTCTGATTCCCAGACACCACATGCTCAACACTGATCTGATACCAGACACCACATGCTCAACACTGATCTGATACCAGACACCACATGCTCAACACTGCTCTGATTCCCAGACACCACATGCTCAACATGGCTCTGACTCAAAGATTTTGTGCTGTGCCAAAGGTTGGGCAGTTCATAATAAGCTGAGTGGGTGAATAAACAAAAGAATTTAAATTTGTTGTAATTTATCACTTTTTAGAATGTTTTAGACATTGTATCACTATTTCAATAAAATAAATATTAAAAAGAAATACAGAATACAGAAAATGTATAGAAATACATTATGCAAACTGCTTTTCAGTTATACCAAACAGCATATAAATGGAAAGCCACAATTTTTATAAAAATTTCTGCATGGTCATGTGTATGAGCTACAGCAAACATGTCTGATTACACTGCCACAGTAACTTCAAAATATTAATGTTAATAAAAAATAATGACTAAGGATATAATATATATCACTAAGAGCAGATATGAGTTATAAGAATGCATTTCTATTATGGCTGCCACAGGAGCACAGGGCATTGAAACTGTACCCACCCAGCGCTGGCCAGGTTTTAGCTTTTTTATTTGAAAATTATTTCCATAATGGAAAAAGCAGAGCCCTGGCAGCTTCACAAAGCGGTTTCTTTGTCCGTGTGAAAAAGGAGCAGAGGGAGTGACGGTAACACTGACTGTGGGTACGTGGTGTGTCGAATAGAGGGAGAGATGGTAACACTGACTGTGGGTAGGTGGTAATTATTTTTGAAACCACAGATCATCTGAATAATTAAATATAAATTACAATAAGTGACAAAATTCGTACACACGCATTTTGAGCTTGTCATTTTCAACCAATATTAATTAGAATAGTAACTAATATGTGTCCATTAGTTAATAGCTTATTTTCAATTTCTATACTTATGTGAAATATAATTAAGTAAAAAAGCATATTACTAGTATGTGACTGTATTATTTTATTTCAAGGAGAATCAATAATATATGTAAAATAATATAATTTTATTGAATCCTGTCTAAATCCAGTCAAGGTTAGTATACTTATAACAGTGGATTGCAGAAACTAGTGTTCTTTTTGCACATAAATATGTAAAAAAAAAAATAAAATTCAAAATGATCTGAATTTGCACATCTGTGCATATCAATTCCTTTTTGTTAATTTAATGGTTATGTATCCTGTCAGCATGATTCATTAGATGTTTAATAACGATAAACTGCATCCTGTCATGGAGATGAATATTTTTAATTTCATAAAATGTAATAAATTTATTAACTGTGCAGAAGGAAGACATTGATTTCCTATTTCAATGCCAACATAAAATGCACTTGGATATAAGCAAAATTGCATCTAAAACTGAATATTTCTGCTCTCTGTCTAGACTGACACTGTCATGGTCCATGTGGGCTATATGTGTTTCATATCTTCATTATTTTCTAGAAATACAAAATTATAATTCTCTTTCCCATCAACAATAACTTATCTCCAAGCAAGTAAGACCCTGAAAATGACTAAGCAGTCATTTTAAAGCAAGATAACCTCAAAGGTAATATATAAAATAATATTCTATCATTGATAAATATGTTCACGGGGCTGACGTGGTCAGACTCAAAGGTAATACATAAAACCATAATATTTTATCATAAATATGTCTCTGAGGCCCAGCGGCTCTGCAGTCTGGCCCTGCGTGCACACAGACATGGAAATAGCAGCATTCGTCTATATTGTGCTGTACACGGAGACAATTAAACTAAATAAAAATAAACAGCAGGGTTGCTGCTGGTCCAGTGCTCTGCCCAGCGGTCAGCTCCACATGCTCCGCACAGCCAGACCCCAGGGACTGATGTTCCCCATGCTCCGTCTGGAGGTAAACACTGCACTAATGAGGACCAGAAACTCGCATAAAAACTGAAAGGGGATTAAAGAATGTTCTGTTGTATGATGTACAGCAGTCCTGTACATCATACACTGCATGTGAGTCATGCTTGTCAATATTGTGGATGAGGCACACACCCTTTTACCCCAGATAACCAATATTATTGTCTCCATTTGAGACAATGGCCCTGCTGGCATGTCCCTGGACACTGAGCAGAAACGTGTAAAACACTCTGTGGTTGTAACTTTAGTAACTCTGCTCCTTTCGATCCTTTAATGGGAGCCCCAGATGCCCTGATGTGAAGCCGCTTCAGATCACTGAGGTAGTGGGAGCTCTCTCTCTGGTAAAATCCGGAACAAAAGAAAATTTTCACAGGGATTTTGTGGCCATCCATACTGCTAGCCTGCTGCTTCCTTTCACTAGGAGCTAAGCAACTTCTGCTCCATTTTATTTTCTCTCTCCCTTTGACACTTTTAATCTTCTTGAGAAAGCTTTATTGAATTCAGAGGACAAATGACATCCCTCTTCCTCCTCTATTCTTTACTTCTTCACTCAAGTGCTTTAGAGTGTGCATTGATTTAATCCATACATTTCCTGGTTTCTCTGTCAGAAGTTTAAAACCAATTGCCTGATCAAGATCATGTATCCTGGATGTCCAGTTACGACTCACAATCACAAATGAACAAATGCCTGCACACACACGCACACACACGCATAAACACATGCACCACACACATAAACATACATGTGTGTGCTTATACATGACGGGAATGAAAGAATCTCTGCGCATAGGGTCTCTTTAACAGATCTGCAGGAGACTCTTCCCTGCTCTGCCTGATGGGGGCACCATTTCACACATAGCCACTCTAGAACACAGCTCACAGACATATCACACTCCCAGCAGACACTGAGACACACACACCCATGCGGGGGCGTGCGCATGCACGTGCACGCACGCACGCACGCAGGCGCGCGCGCGCATGCACGTGCACGCGCGCGCGCACACACACACACACCCATTCATGTGAGCATGCAGACAGACACACACACACACACACACACACACACACCCCCATTCATGTGAGCATGCAGACAGAGACAGACAGACAGAGACAGACAGACAGACAGACAGACAGACAGACACACACAATGTGTGCACATACACACTCAGTGTCATACACAGACATATACACTCATAAGCAAACACATGCACACACATTTATCCACACAAACACACCATCTCTCTCTCACCCACACACACGATTATGTGAGTGTTAGGCGGAGCTGTCACTCCAGCTGTACGAGAGACCCAGAGGGACAGAGTCTCAGTGCTTATTAAAAACCAGACTGTTTACAAACAGCAGAGCAGGTAGCACTGAGGGGAGAGCTCTTTCCCCAGTTTCTGATTAATGTTTACACCCTGAAAAGAGTCCCAAGGACGAAGTTTAAATTACAAATAAAAATGTGCTCAAACAAACTAACAGGCAGTCGTACAATCCCCACCTTCCTTCTAACGAGGGGAAAATGCAACTCATCATGACCAATTAGCTCAAACAGGAAGTGTTTCATTTAATCAACTGAAGCAATCAAACATTTGCCTTGAATTGTAATACCTGAGTGTTTGTTTTTGTAAGCATAGTGATAAATAATAAGAATAATGCTTTCATTACTGCACAGAACCATTCGGACTATGTTCTCAAGTATTTTCAAGTATATCTTTTGGTTAAATATATTCAAAAAGCCTGTTACTAACAAAATACCAGGACAAACCCACTCAAAACACAGAAAACTAAAAACAGAAAACTGTCAGTGTGCCTCTATTGAGCTGCAATAAGACTGACAGAAGTGATAGAACAGTTTCTCACACACACAAGGACAGAGACAGATTCATACATGCACACTCTCTCTCATATATACACTCTTTCTCTCACACACACTCGCTCTCTCATACACACACGCTGTCACACACTGGTGGGCAAAGCGTAGTTTCCTGCTCAGTGTTCTCCACAATGCGCCTCTGAAAGGCTCCTCCACATGTGTTTCTGGGGCAGAGCCACACTTCTGGTCTGGCAGACGCATGAGTTTGGCTCTTCTAAATAAAATAAACCTGCAGGATCCGAGACACTGTGAAAATAAGCACTGCACCGCTGCAAGCCAGGAAGAGCTGAGCGATGTGCACTATTGTTCCTTTAACCCATGATTAAAAGAAGATAAAGCTCTGGACCCATTATGTTCCACAGGAAAATATCGCAATCCTGAAAATCCTGCTAAATTATCCCATATAAACATTGTTTTTGGCAGGAAGCTGGAGAAGGCCAGAAACTCAGGGCTTTCAACTTTTTTTGAGATTTTATAGTGGTAAATGCAATGTGCATTAAACCCTTTTTTTAGAAAATAATACCATCAAAAGCATGTTTTGTGAGATGTTTTTAATGCATTTTATTGGTTTGTAGGGGGACCTGTTGCCACTGGTGCAGCTGAGGGAATGCTGTGGTCCTAACCTGGCAGACCCATGACACCTGCCAGGCGGCTCTCTGGTGAAAGACCATTTCCGTCTCTATATCAGAGAGAGTGATTCAGCTCGTCATCCATGACAGACTGGACCCATCATGCCTCTCCTCAACTGTGTGCTTAGAGACAGAGGAATACCACTTTTTAAACCACTCCCTACCCCTGGGAGATTATTCACAAGGGGAGCACACTGTGCAGAATGTTGGAATACACTGCATCCAGACCCGCCATTACCCCAAATATTCGGGCATCAATGGACATGTAGTTGCCTGATGATCATGAGAGAAACCTGACCAAAGCAGAAGGCCAGACTCAGCTTTCAGCTCTATCTGGTGCTCCATTAGCTTTTGTAGCACAGGAGCTGCTTGTGTGACCTCAGGCTCCTTCAGCTTCTCCATTCTGGCTCAGACTGAGTTATTCTCAGGCTCACCCAATAACCATTAAGGTTTGTACGTGGTGTTTGGATAGATCTTTGCAGACAATTTTGATTCAGCAGGTTGTCCTTCATTAAAGGCTTTGCACAAAAACCAATGTCTCAGGACAGCTTCCTTTTCAGAACCAAGGAAATGGATTGAAAGTGATTAAAAGTGGACTGCAACGACCTGATTGGTCAGTTTGTTTCTGTCATTCTGTGTTCAGTCCTGGGCTCCCATGTGCAGTCAGTCCCCACCTCTCCCTGCATAAAGTATATGATGCAAAATCAGCAGATATTATATTACCTCCTGAGTCATAAACAGAGACTCTAAAACTTGTATCACTCACACAATGTCCTGAAACAGTGTAAAGAGCCTGGAGTTTAGACCCTGGAGAGGGACACACTGCACAGTGAGCTCAAAGATCAAGTGTGACATTTTTATTTACTTCATTTGTCTAGAATTTTATAGTATGGGTCAGAATCTAACTCCACTAATCAATCAATAAATCAATTAATAAATCAATCAGTCAATATATCCATCCACCCTACAATCAGACAGGTGAGAAAAATGAGGCAGTGAGCTTCATCCTGCCCCCAGCGAAACCTCGCCACTCTAGCCCTAACACCACTCCAGAGTTCCAGGGAAAATAAATACTTGTGTATAATTAGATAATACTGGCTGGCTGATGACAGCTTTATCAAACAAACTCACCATTTACACTGTGCCAGTCCTCAGGGCCTTTGAAAATCACATATACATTGTTTGCACAATAAACAGAGTAAATATGGACGTATTTGCATTTGTATCACTTCCACTGTCATAAAATTGCCTGGTCTCAGCGATAGCAAACAGCCTTACGGTGCCTCAGAATTAGCAAACAGCCTTACGGTGCCTCAGCATTAGCAAACAGCCTTACGGTGCCTCAGCATTAGCAAACAGCCTTACGGTGCCTCAGCGATAGCATACAGCCTTACGGTGCCTCAGCGATAGCATACAGCCTTACGGTGCCTCAGCATTAGCAAACAGCCTTACGGTGCCTCAGCATTAGCATACAGCCTTACGGTGCCTCAGCATTAGCAAACAGCCTTACGGTGCCTCAGCATTAGCAAACAGCCTTACGGTGCCTCAGCATTAGCATACAGCCTTACGGTGCCTCAGCATTAGCAAACAGCCTTACGGTGCCTCAGCATTAGCAAACAGCCTTACGGTGCCTCAGCATTAGCATACAGCCTTACGGTGCCTCAGCGATAGCATACAGCCTTACGGTGCCTCAGCATTAGCAAACAGCCTTACGGTGCCTCAGCATTAGCATACAGCCTTACGGTGCCTCAGCGATAGCATACAGCCTTACGGTGCCTCAGCGATAGCATACAGCCTTACGGTGCCTCAGCATTAGCAAACAGCCTTACGGTGCCTCAGCATTAGCAAACAGCCTTACGGTGCCTCAGAATTAGCATACAGCCTTACGGTGCCTCAGCATTAGCAAACAGCCTTACGGTGCCTCAGCGATAGCAAACAGCCTTACGGTGCCTCAGAATTAGCATACAGCCTTACGGTGCCTCAGCATTAGCAAACAGCCTTACGGTGCCTCAGCATTAGCAAACAGCCTTACGGTGCCTCAGAATTAGCATACAGCCTTACGGTGCCTCAGCATTAGCAAACAGCCTTACGGTGCCTCAGCATTAGCATACAGCCTTACGGTGCCTCAGCATTAGCAAACAGCCTTACGGTGCCTCAGCATTAGCAAACAGCCTTACGGTGCCTCAGCATTAGCAAACAGCCTTACGGTGCCTCAGAATTAGCAAACAGCCTTACGGTGCCTCAGAATTAGCATACAGCCTTACGGTGCCTCAGCATTAGCAAACAGCCTTACGGTGCCTCAGCATTAGCAAACAGCCTTACGGTGCCTCAGCATTAGCAAACAGCCTCACAGTGAGACCTGACCCATGTAATGATGATCACACTGAAATATTCATCAAGGATTTGCTGAGTTCAGTGAGCTCACCAGGGGGCAGATAGCATAAACACACCAGCGATTTGCAGCTGTTAATTAAATTATATTGTTTAAATTATGAATAATTCTGCATTCAATGGTCTTGTTTTCTGTTTTATTTTGTAACTGTTCTATTCTACTTGATACCAAATGTCCAAATGTTTCCAAACAAATAGATAAAACCCTTTTTTGCCAGTTTAGTTACAAAATGCATCACATCAGGATCATAAAAAGGCTGTCAAGTTAATTGTCTCTGGTGACAACAATGCATTGTGGGGGAATACAAAAAGCAAGCTGAGGCAGTGTGTTCTAGGACAGCGTTTCTAGAACTATGGGCCGCGGACCACCGTCGGGCTGCAACGAGGAAACTGTCGGTCCGCAGAGCCCAGCAGCTGCGCCAGTCAAATTATGCTCGGTGGTTCTGTCATTCGCCAGGTCCCCGCCCCCTTGATGGAACTTCTTGCTTCGAAAAATGAAACATTTTATTCAACATTCTAGAATGTTCAGTGTAGCTAAGCACCCTTCCCTTTGTTCTCTCAGTCATTTCAGAACTCACTCATTCGCTCGCTACTTCAACTGCCGTTCAGTCAGTGCATGTTCCAAGCAAGCAAGTCTAGATTTCTTCCTTAGGGTTTTTTAGGAAACAACCAGCATCTAATGATGCAACATTAAACGAAGAACCAGAGGCAAAGAACATTGCTCATTTACTCATATTTACGACTCATCATTACATTTTGTTTCCTTTCCAGCAATAGCATCCCACCAAAGTCTGTTATTTGCCAAACCATGCTAAGCAACAAGGCTATGAAACCAATCGAAATTGCGCCGGCATTTAAGCATAAACCTGCACATCTCAAAGACAAATCGAAAGATTTCTTTGAAAAGAAAAGGGATGAATTGGCTAATCAAACTAAAAATAAATTACATTACATACATTATCATCATTTAGCTGATGCTTTTATCCAAAGCGACTTACAGTTGATTAGGCTAACCAAGGACCAATCCTCCCTGGGAGCAATGTGAGGTTGAGGGCCTTGTTCAAGGGCCCAACAGCAATGTTCTTGCTGTGGCTGGACTGGGGCTTGAGCCACCAACCTCTGGGGTACCAGTCATTTACCTTAGCCACTAGACTACATGCTGCCTGGGGGCCTTATTATGGGGCCTTGTAACCCTAAAGACCTTTGACATGACTGGGCCCCAGGGCAAAGAAGTTTGAGAAAGGCTGTTCTAGGAGAGTACTTAAATCTTGTGAAACAGTCAATCACAGTCTGCAACATCCTGCAAAGCGACTGACCACCGTCTGCAGACATACTGACCACAGAACGACTGACCACCGTCTGCAGACATACTGACCACAAAACGACTGACCACCGTCTGCAGACATACTGACCACAGAGCAACTGACCACCGTCTGCAAACATACTGACCACAGTGCGACTGACCACAGTCTGCAGACATACTGACCACAGACCGACTGACCACCGTCTGCAGAGTCACTGACTACAGAGCGACTGACCACAGTCTGCAGACATACTGACCACAGAGCTACTTACCACCGTTTGTAGACATACTGACCACAGAGCGACTGACCACCGTCTGCAGAGTCCCTGACTACAGAGCGACTGACCACAGTCTGCAGAGTCACTGACTACAGAGCGACTGACCACAGTCTGCAGACATACTGACCACAGAGCGACTGACCACCGTCTGCAGAGTCACTGACTACAGAGCGACTGACCACAGTCTACAGACATACTGACTACAGAGCGACTGACCACCATCTGCAGAGTCACTGACTACAGAGCGACTGACCACAGTCTGCAAACATACTGACCACAGAGCGACTGACCACAGTCTGCAGACATACTGACCACAGAGCGACTGACCACAGTCTGCAGACATACTGACCACAGAGCGACTGACCAGCGTCTGCAGAGTCACTGACTACAGGATTCCATTGAACACAGAGGGATGTGCTATTTAACACTGCTTCCAGTAAAGAGTACAGCTCACTGCTGTTACACTGTGACGACCTGACAGATCAAACAGAAGTACTGAAGAAGCTGAGTTATAGAATCAAGGTTCTTATCTTCCTGTCACAAACTCGGCCCATTGCCCAGAGTGACCTAACACACAGATCAGGTGTGAACCAGGATGCCCTTATCCTCACGTCACATCAAAGGAGTCCAATTAACATTTCTCACACACAGTGGTGTGGAAATGCAAGCCGCTCCTGCAGAATACAAAGCAGCTGATCTCCTGTGTGCATACAAATGAGCTCAGACGCCTAAGCCAAAGGCTCACACCGTTAGCAAAGCTCATTCACACCATTCACAAACACATTCACAGCATTAGCAAAGCCAGTTTACACAGTTAGCAAACACATTCACACCATTAGCAAAGCCAACTCACACCGTTAGCAAATGAATTTACAGCATTAGCAAAGCCCATTCACACCGTTAGCAAACACATTCACACCGTTAGCAAAGTGCATTCATACTGTTAGCACAGCTCATTCACACCGTTAGCAAAGCCCATTCTCAGTACTAGCATAGCCCACTCACACCGTTAGCATATGCATTCACATGACTAGAAAATCCCACTCACATCAATAGCAAAGCCCATTCACACTGTTAGCAAATGCATCCACGCTGTCAGCAAAGCAAATTCACACCATTAGCAAAGCCCATTCACACAGTTAGAAAACACATTTACACCGTCAGTAAAGCCTATTCATACCATTAGCAAGGCGCATTTACATTGTTAGCTAAGCCCTTTCACACTGTTGTACTGTACTGTACACAATACTAAGCTACATCCCCACCTCTTTTTGAGTGTGATTGATTTGAGGTAAGATCTCATTCAGTCCAGAGATCAAGCAGGTCACCTGCTCCAGCCACACTGAGTTGAGGCTCTCCTGACATCTCTCTGCCCTTATACTACAGCCCAAACCCAACAGCATAGTGAGGCAGACACCTTTGCACACACAGAATTCAGGAGAACGAAGATCTCTGAACAAAGTGAATCTACATTCACTACCAAAATGCCTTTTTGTGAGCTGGGACTGTGGGCTAAATCAAATAACCTGCATTTTCAGAACCCTGGAAACCAAAGATGGGTCCTGACAAATAAATAAATAAGCCAACTTGCACCAAACGTCAGGGTTATTTTTGGAGATTGGCCTCTCAGTTACTGTTGTTCTTGATCTAAAACATACAATTTGATTCACGGGATATTAGTCACTCTGCCCTTCCACACCAGACACTGGGTACACAGTGAACCAGACAACCACTGTTCAAGTACCATGTTCAAGAAAGGTTTGTAATAAGTTTCATTTTATTCCAAATTTGTAAACTGCAGGGAGTGCACTGACAGACAGAGGAGAACACAAATGCAAATACATTTGAAAAAAATAGATACAAGTTTATTTTAGAACTGGTATTCAGGGTCATTCAATTTGCATTGGCCTTTTAAGAAAGGATTAGGGTCTGTGCAACACAAAATGGCACACAAATCATGTTTTCAGGGGAGCTCATGTATTAAGAGGAGGTAAGCCCCCTCTGGCTTCCCTGTAGTTGTCACCCTGGAATAGGATCGGTTTCTTTAATAAAACTGACCATATAATTAACATCATTAATCTAGACAGGTGAGACAAAAATTCCATCCAGACTTGGGATAAGACCTGACACTTTTCTGCTGCACTGATATCATAACAACAAGCGTCATTTGCACTGCTCAAAGCAGTCCGGCAGCTCACATCAACACAAGCCCAGGCTGGCTTTTAATCAGCTTTCTGGCAGAAACAAATTGCAATGCCAAACACAGCTACTCCAGAGAGGAACACAGTACAGAGAGATCTCTCTCATTACACACACACACACACACACACACATTCACTCACTCACACAGACAGACACGCAAACACAAAAACTGCGGAAGAGGGGGTGAACATCAGACACCTGCTTTTTAAATTCAGTACTAACCAAACCCAGCCCTGCTCAGCTTCAGCACTAACCAAACCCAGCCCTGCTCAGCTTCAGCACTAACCAAACCCAGCCCTGCTCAGCTTCAGCACTAACCAAACCCAGCCCTGCTCAGCTTCAGCACTAACCAAACCCAGCCCTGCTCAGCTTCAGCACGAACCAAACCCAGCCCTGCTTAGCTTCAGCACTAACCAAACCCAGCCCTGCTCAGCTTCAGCACGAACCAAACCCAGCCCTGCTTCAGCTTCAGCACGAACCAAACCCAGCCCTGCTTACCTTCAGCACTAACCAAGCCCAGCCCTGCTTAGGTTCAGCACCAACCAAACCCAGCCCTGCGTAGCTTCAGCACTAACCAAACCCAGCCCTGCTTAGTTTCAGCACTAACCAAACCCAGCCCTGCTCAGCTTCAGCACGAACCAAACCCAGCCCTGCTTAGCTTAAGCACGAACCAAACCCAGGCCTGCTCAGCTTCAGCACAAACCAAACCCAGGCCTGCTCAGCTTCAGCACAAACCAAACCCAGGCCTGCTCAGCTTCAGCACAAACCAAACCCTACCCTGCTTAGCTTCAGCGCTAACCAAACCCTGCCCTGCTTAGCTTCAGCACAAACCAAACCCAGCCCTGCTTAGCTTCAGCACAAACCAAACCCAGCCCTGCTCAGCTTCAGCAAAAACCAAACCCAGCCCTGCTCAGCTTCAGCACAAACCAAACCCAGCCCTGCTCAGCTTCAGGGTTAGGGATCACCTGTGCTTGTAAGATATGGGTTAGCGTTAGGGACGACCTGTGCTTGTAAGATATGGGTTAGGGTTAGGGATCACCTGTGCTTGTAAGATATGGGTTAGGGTTAGGCATCACCTGTGCTTGTAAGGTATGGGTTAGGGTTAGGCATCACCTGTGCTTGTAAGGTACGGGTTAGGGTTAGGCATCACCTGTGCTTGTAAGGTACGGGTTAGGGTTAGGCATCACCTGTGCTTGTTAGGTATGGGTTAGGGTTAGGCATCACCTGTGCTTGTAAGGTATGGGTTAGGGTTAGGGATCACCTGTGCTTGTAAGGTATGGGTTAGGGTTAGGCATCACCTGTGCTTGTAAGGTATGGGTTAGGGTTAGGCATCACCTGTGCTTGTAAGGTATGGGTTAGGGTTAGGCATCACCTGTGCTTGTAAGGTATGGGTTAGGGTTAGGCATCACCTGTGCTTGTAAGGTATGGGTTAGGGTTAGGCATCACCTGTGCTTGTAAGGTATGGGTTAGGCATCACCTGTGCTTGTAAGGTATGGGTTAGGGTTAGGGATCACCTGTGCTTGTAAGGTATGGGTTAGGGTTAGGCATCACCTGTGCTTGTAAGGTATGGGTTAGGGTTAGGCATCACCTGTGCTTGTTAGGTATGGGTTAGGCATCACCTGTGCTTGTAAGGTACGGGTTAGGGTTAGGCATCACCTGTGCTTGTTAGGTATGGGTTAGGGTTAGGCATCACCTGTGCTTGTAAGGTACGGGTTAGGGTTAGGCATCACCTGTGCTTGTTAGGTATGGGTTAGGGTTAGGCATCACCTGTGCTTGTCAGGTATGGTGAAGTTCAGGTGTATGGAAATGATGATTGCAGCAGCATTCCTGCAGAAACAACAGTTGTTACAGCATTCCCATTAAAACGTTGGCTGCTGCAAGGTCACCATGGAAATAGTGGTCACAGCAGCATTCCCATGGTAACAGCAGTCACAGGTATGCTCCTGACCTATGGCCATGCCGCTGATGCACATAAACCCAGGCAAATGGAAAGTACAAGCTAATTAACTCAGTCTGAGGTCTTTGGATTTCTGCTAATTTTTGTCGATAGAAGAGCGGTTAGGGAGTTGTATAAAAAGTGCTGTAATGTCTATACGGTGAAACCAATGTGTATAAAAATACCCTTTAATAAAAGCTAGTAATCTTTACTTCCAACCACATATGAATTGTTTGATTACAAATCTACAACTGTGTCACACAGAGCCAAATCAAGAAAAAAAAAAGTTTTTCCCCAAAGTTTTCAGAGTGACAGAGAGAATGAGCTGGACAGAGAGGTGAATAGAGAGAATTAAAGGAAGAAAGAGAGAGGGATCACTACAGAGTGAGAGACAGACAGATACAGGTTCAATTTAGGGGGGTTCCAACAGCATGTGAGTGACCTGGAACATTCCTGAGTGATGGGAATGGGCTGCGCGGGTATTAAACTGTCAAACAAAATCAGTCCTGATGCTCAGGCTCCTACAGGACTGATTACATGGGTGTGCAAGTCCAGTATGTGTGTCCAGCGCGCATATTAAACTCTCTGGGCAGGCTGGAAGCAGCAGACTGTCGGTCTGAGATCACACAAATGCCTGCTTCTTCACCACCGCATGGATCTCATCCACTAACTGCGGCAATGAGAAAGAGACCAGCATCCTCTGCCCCCAGCGAGCTGGCACACATTCAGCACACACAGAGTCTCATCTGCTCCCGCCTCATGGGATAGGTAACGTGAGTCAAAGAACTTTTAAATCCAAGGGTTTAAAAAAGGTTATAAAAAATATTTTGTTCATGTTCAGATAATGTTGTGATACAGTTTACACAACATTAAAATGTATGTAAATGTGTTACAGTTGTATTACTATTGTTATTGTTGTAATTATTGTTGTTATTATTATTATTGATGATGATGGTGGCAGTGGTGATGTTGACAATAATGATAATGTATTATTAGTTTACTAAAACAACTCCCAAGAGTTTGTCTCATTTAGAAGAAAGAAAAAAGGTGAAAAAAATCTAAGAAATTATTTTCTTATAAATTAAATCTTTTAGCATTTCTATATTCAGGTTTGTGCTCTTCTGTGTTTGGTTTGAAGAGCAAAAACAAGACTTTGTGAAAGAGATAAGAGATAACATCCTCATTTTAGAAGGGACATGATGCAGAGGAGACACACCCACTGGCTGTCCCCCAGGTTACAGGGAATTGTTGGTTCCTTCCACAAAACTGAAAGGAGTTACCCAGGGGAGAAACTCAGGGGATTTTTAATGTGGTTAAAAGAATCACTTATGGTTGAAAATATATAAAGGCTCCACTACCCAAAATGTGTACCATCTCCCTCAATCTAAATCCCCCAACAGAGTCCCCTTATTTTAATGAAAATACATTCCTGGACATCTGAGATCAGCCATTTCCAGGCCCAGGGAAATGTTCTGATCTGCAGGGACCCAAATGCCAGGACTGGTGAGGAGCCAGACTTCAACAGCTCACAGGGGGACCAATATATAACTGACAACAATATTAATTTTCCCATTTATTCCCCTAGGAACAACTATGACAAAATCACCAACTCCAATGGAAGACAGCTTCTGCAGCTCTGTCGCACCCTGGGTCTGTACATTGTTAATGGTAGGTTAAGAGGGGACTCCTTTGGACTGTACACCAATAGCTCAGCTCTTGGCAGTAGCACTGTTGAGTACGCAATCAAAGATTTAGACCCATTCTCTTTGAGGGCATTCACGGTCAAGCCACTAACCACTCTGTCAGATCACAGTCAAATTACTGTGTATCTAAAAAAGACAGAAACGAAAAGCCAACATGATCAGCCTAATAAGCTGTATCATAGTAAGCAACCCTACAGATGGGCCCAAAACAGCTCAGAAGAATACCAGAAAGCAATTGGAAAATCAGAAATCCAATCACTTTTGGATTCCTTTCTGGTACACACATATCCTTACAATGAAGAAGGTGTTCATTGCAGTACAGGATATAAACAACATTTGCATATTTGGCATCTATATCAAATCTGACAACTTTGAAAAAGAGATCAAAGAAAGACAAAAATGGTTTGATTCAGAGTGCAAAAGTATAAGACAAATGATCAGAAATCTATCCAACCAAAAACACACGCACCAGAAAGTCAAGTTATGCCTTAATTATTGTGAAACACTAAAACCGCACTCAAAACACAGCGTCTCTCCTGTGCTCACATATAACATGTAAGATTTACCTTCATGCAAGCATCTAAGAGATTTAAAGTCGGCGACTTAAGAAACATAAATGTCTGTCTTCGAAAGGACAGAACGTGTTTTAGGGTTGGATTTTTACAGCCAAGTGGTACGATTTTAACGCCACTAGCAAACATACCAAAACGAGAACGCTCACGTTCAATATCCTCGTAGGGAACCAATGGAGGAACATCAGAAATCGTACATTACGCGTAAGAGAAATTAGCGGTGTAACAGGTACATAAAGTCCACTTACCCAAATCCAGCGCTCACCTTATCGGTCGGCAAACTGTTCATTCTTCAGTAAAACCACAACGGCGTTGTTCATTCTTGACACCGAAGCAATTTTTTCATGGCCGACGCGTTCCAAAAAGTCCTCCTCAACAGACACATCGGCCTGAACCACACACCTTACTGCATGACGGAGCGACAGGGATGGCATACTCCCAACAGAGAGAGACGCCATTCCTATCGCCACAAAAACCCGCAATTAAAGATGACAATCAACAATTGCTCTCAGCTAAATCCAAAACAATCACGACTAAATTGTATATTAACACAGCATCTAAAGTTTAGGAAACTGGACGAGAAAAAAAAAAAAACACACAGAAACGCTCTTTCGAATTTCCCTCTCACCGTGATCACACTGCACACCCAATTCCCAGCATGCACTGAGAGAGTCGAGGGGTAGCGCGAGGGCGGCTGGGAAAGAGAGAAGGAAGGAGACTTTTTATTTTTTTTTATTATTACATTTTTATGACACCTTTCACACTTGTTTAACACTTGCAAGAAATTTAACAGAAGAAAAATAAACGACTCCAAACAAAAAGTGTTCCAAAAACCTACTAAAAAGGGACAGTGAAGGTATAAAATGTGCATGTGATTGCAATGATAAAAATAACATAGTAAACGTAATACTATACAGACCTGCAGAAGAAACAATAACACTGAAAAACCAGAAGAGCAAAAAAACAACCACAAAGATAAAATCAACTAAATAAAAAATATAAAATATAATAAAACCCAATCAATATTAAAAACCAGTCTCCTTTTGACCAACTCACACCATTTTGTTCAAAAACACATCTTATAACAGGCATCATCCTCCATGACACAGACAGCCCCGTTAATGCACCAGATGGACAATGTCAACACTGTTGGTCAGACTAAAATATGCATACTCTACCTGAACTCACTGTAAAACCATTTCCCTAAAAACCAGAACTGTGCCTGTTGCCTGCCCCCCAGCTTTGCTTGTCCCAACAAGAAATTAACCAAGGTGAATTTGTCCTTGAGCTTAACAGTGTAACCAGGACCCAAAATAAAAGTGCCCATATTCAAATGTAACCGGCGCACAGCAGGAGGAACTAACTGATCTCTGCATTTATTCATTTATGCTAAAGCAGCTGTTTAAAGCACTGTCTCCCCCAGTTTTCCTCAGCTCATTCCACTGGGCCCGGGCGAAAGCTCTATCCAGCACAGGGCTCGCCACTTACCCCTTATTACCTAACCTCAATGCAGCTCTGAGAGGAGTATTTCACAGCTATGCACTGTGTTTGAGCTCTGTGTTTGGGCTCTATGTTTGAGCTCTGTGCTGTGTTTGAGCTGTGTTTGACCTCTGTGTTTGGGCTCTATGTTTGAGCTCTGTGCTGTGTTTGAGCTCTGTGCTGCATTTGAGATGTGTGCTGCGTTTAAGCTGTGTGCTGTGTTTGTCTTTAATTGCTGTTCTATTTCATAAATTGGTGCTGACAGCGATCACTGTGAATGGGAGGAGAGCTCTCTGCATGTGTCACACAGATATGTTTAAATGGGGTAAGGTACAGTGAGGGTGAAATCCATGCTTACAGCAGACAGGCCTTTGTTCCTCCCTCAGCTCTAAGCAAACATTTAAGATAAACTAAGCTAAGCTAAATTAAGATTAAACGCTCTCAGTGCTAAGCTAAGCTAAGTTTAAACGTGCTAAGTGCTAAGCTAAGTTTAAACATGCTCAGTGCAGATGCAGTGGTCTCAGACCAAAGGAGTATGAGGAAGAGGAGCTGTCCGCACTCATGGAAATCTGGCAGAAGAAAGAGAAGAACAAAGGAGAAGAAGGAGGAAACGACTTAAAGGAAAGTTTTTTCAATGTGCCAACATTCAGGACATTTAGGTCAGTGAATGATGAGGTTAAAAACCATAACTGCACAGTAAGACATAAATATCCCCTGAATCAAAAGCCAGCTTACTGAGCCAGGCCATATAAGTGGTGAGGGAGGGATGGATGGGGGGGTGTGTGGGCGGCAGTGCGGAGCGAAAACCGACCCGTCCAAGACTTTACTAAGAATTTACCATTTTACTGAACCCCCACCCCCACAAAACACCCGGCCTTCACAAAACACACTGCCTTCATTGGCTGGTTTGGGTTAGGATTAGGGTTTGGGTTTGGATTCTTAGGAGACAAAGCTGAGCCTATATTAACTTCAGTTTCATGAAATTTGTCAGTTATGAGTTTGTTAGTTTGATTACCTTTTCCTCTTTTTGTTGGAGAGCTTGACAGAAAGGAAATAAATTGAGTTTTTAAGAGAAAGTTGTGCTGACATGCTGGCAGGAGGGTGTGGAGAGAGCCGGAGCCAAAACCATGAAGCAGGATCCAAGGGACAGCATCAGGTAACAGCATCAGGTAAGCTTCGGGTACAAGCAGGTGTGAAAACACTCCCACAGCACAGATCCAGAGACACCACTCCACAACCTCTGCACAGAGCAAAAACATGCTGTTCTCTGTCTTTTTTCTTTCACTCTTGTCTTTTCATCATCTTTTTTGAAAACTATGTTGGCACATCCAACCAGCCCTGCTGGGCAGGAAGAAAGGCATCATGGGAGTAATTTCACAAATTCTTCTGGAGCCCATCCAGCGTGGACAGGGACCTCCTGCGTCATATAAATACCCAACATAAATAAATCCAGGACCTACTGGTTATTTGGCTCAAAGGTAATGTTATAAACCCAGGACCTGCTGCTGCGTATTCAGGGCCAGGGGAGCAGGAGGATCAGAGCCCCAGTAACAGAGGAGGCACAGAGAGAGCAATGAGGCCGTCCCACTCTACGCCTCCTGCCAGGCTGAATTACATAGACTGCATTGTGCTTGAACAAACAGGATGGATGCAGTTCCGCTTATAGTCTGAAATATTCATTCTCTAACTTGAGTTACTGAACAAGTTTTACATCACATCACGTCACACAGTGATGGCTGCATTAGAGAGTGTGAGCTGTGTTCCTCAACTTTCCTATCCCAGTAGGAGGGAAGCATTTCACTAGCACACACATCTTCCTGAAAACAACACCAACCCATCTCAGCTGGGGGGAAGCATTTAACCAGCGCACACATTTACTGAAAGAACAGTGACTCATCCCAGCAGGGGGGAAGCATTTATCCAGCGCACACAAACCCACAGGGATGCTGAGTCTGCTCTCAAAGTGATTGAGCATTAATTTGACACAAGCCGAGATTTTCTCAGGAGGGAGAAAGACTAACAGATAAATCATGGAATGACAGCAAAGGGTGAAATGACAAACTCAAAGGCCTTACCAAAGTCAGGCTGTCCCCAGGGTAAGAGAACCTCCTCTGGGCTGTGGGGTATAGGAGCCCCTGCTCTGGGCTGTGGGGTATAGGAGCCCCTGCTCTGGGCTGTGGGGTATAGGAGCCCCTGCTCTGGGCTATGGGGTGTAGGAGCCCCTGCTCTGGGCTGTGGGGTATAGGAGCCCCTGCTCTGGGCTGTGGGGTATAGGAGCCCCTGCTCTGGGCTGTGGGGTATAGGAGCCCCTGCTCTGGGCTGTGGGGTATAGGAACCCCTGCTCTGGGCTATGGGGTATAGGAGCCCCTGCTCTGGGCTGTGGGGTATAGGAACCCCTGCTCTGGGCTGTGGGGTATAGGAGCCCCTGCTCTGGGCTGTGGGGTATAGGAACCCCTGCTCTGGGCTGTGGGGGTTTGTGCCTGTGTCTGAGAGCCCTTCCAGGTTCTCTTCTCCAACTTCATTTCATAGATTCTGAAAATATCAGAAACTCTCTGGGCTGTTTGCTTGTGTTGCCATTTTTACTGTATAAATATACACAGATTGCTGTTTCTGGATGTTTTTTGAAAATGCTGGATTTATGGTAGCACACATAGTATGTTTCAGGCGATAGCAGGATATCGAGGATATGTGCGTGTGTGTGTGTGTTTGATTACTGATAAAAATTCAGCTGTACCACACTGGGAGAGAATGCAAAATGGGTGAAAATACAAGCTTTAAAAATTTCAAGCTAAAGTTTGCAGCCCATTGGACCAAACACAGCAGACAGGTTACAGTCGTTTATGGGTGGGAGAGGGTATAGAGTTAGGGTTACAGCCTCTCGTTTTTGGGTAGGGGACGGTGTAGCCATGGCGATGAGATGCAGCAGGCCAGTAACAGAAAGCACAGACAAGCTGTATCCATAGTTATATCTGCACATGCGCAGCTGTAAGGATGCGCAGTTTGGCCTATAGTCAAGCTGTGTGTGCAGCTGAAAATATCCTCTGCACTCCCCTGCATAGAACACACATCTGAATTCTTGGTCTTAGAATTTACATTGAACCGAACCACTGAACAGTGGCAATGAGTGAAAATCGCTGTTAAGATGGAATTTGTGGCAACTATGTCACTTTGTGTCATTCCTTTTGATTCATAGTAAAATCTGTTAATGCATATGTATACCTGGGGCTGAAGGCACTAAAACAGGGGAGACATTTTGAATGAGGCCAATTTTGAAACCTATAAAATTTTCTAAACCTTGCAGTAATTGCAACACTTTTTGTGCAAATACAGACTATAGCTCTCACCTTATAAAAGGCATGTTAATAAGTTGAACTTTCTCCCACATTTAGCAGCAGTCATCAAAGCCTGAAGATGCAGCAGAAAAAGGCAAAGCAGAATAACAACAGAGATGGTCTTCAGTCTAAGAATGACCCTCTTCCAGTACACTGAACAGCAAATAGTGACACAATATAAGTTACACTGTCACAGTGCCATGAGACTGAACCCCTACACCCTGAGACTGAGCCCTTACACCCTGAGACTGAACCCCTACACCCTGAGACTGAACCCCCTACACCCTGAGACTATACCCCTACATCCTGAGACTGAACCCCCTACACCCTGAGACTGAGCCCCTACATCCTGAGACTGAACCCCTACACCCTGAGACTGAGCCCCTACACCCTGAGACTGAACCCCTACACCCTGAGACTGAGCCCCTACACCCTGAGACTGAACCCCCTACACCCTGAGACTGAACCCCCTACATCCTGAGACTGAGCCCCTACACCCTGAGACTGAACCCCTACACCCTGAGACTGAACCCCCTACATCCTGAGACTGAGCCCCTATACCCTGAGACTGAACCCCCTTCACCCTGAGACTGAACCCCTACACCCTGAGACTGAACCCCTACACCCTGAGACTGAACCCCTATGCTCAGGTGAACCCAGAAACAGTGAACACATCTCATCACACATCTTACCTCTGCATTATCAGCAACAAGCTCTTCATTATCACTGGGCCAACAAGGGAGTACTGATCCACATAAAGTCAATTTCATTAATAAAAACATTCATTTCAATTCAGTCTCAGAGTAAGATAAAAGGACACATCTTACCACCACTGGAGAAGATTGCAATAGAATTTGGAAAAAATCAGTGCGTGTTCATGTGTAGAGCTTCTGGGGCAGCATGTTAATGATAAATGCCCTTAAATGTCCCATGGGCACAGCCAGATGATTCACACTCAAACTGCAAACAGTATTCACGGCTCCACATTGCAGAATTTCCTTATCTGATAAGGACGGAGTATGCCAGATCATAGTGAAACAAGTAGGTGGCGCAGAGGACGAACTTGGCCTGCCAAGGTAAGTCCAGCCCTGTAAGAACGCCAGTGTCAGTGATGATGTACGAGAGGGCTTTAATAAAGACGTATGTCCCAGACACTGCGGGCCACGGCTGCAGTATTTTCTGTTGATTCAGAAGATAAATGGAAACCAGAGGAATGCAGCAGTCACAACTGAACAGCAGCACACAAAAACAACAAAGGTCACAACACACACACACAAACGCAACTCACACACACTCACACACACACTGCCCACAACACAACTCACACACACTCACACACACTGACCACAATGCAACTCACACACACACACACACTTCCCACAATGCAACGCACACACACTCACACACACACTGCCCACAATGCAACTCACACACACTCACACACACACTGCCCACAACGCAACCCACACACACTTTCACACACACTGCCCACAACACAATTCACACATACACATGCAAACACTTGTATACACACAACACTGTCCTCAATACAACACACATACACACAGTGTCAACAACACAACTCACAAACACACACACACACACACACACACACACTATCCACAACACACACAGACACACACCACTGTCTACAATGCAACACATGAAATACATGAAACACACACATAGACAAACACACACAATGTGGCAGTGACAGAGCACAATATAGACATTACTCTATACCAGTCAAAATGACCTTGGGTAAAATGGCAGGATTTCTGCTTTCCTGGGTCTGAATGATGGTGCTGACTTTAGGGGGAAAGCAGAGAGCAGCAGCAGGTTGTGGGGTTGTCCAGGAGCAGGGCTGGCCTTGCTCTAAACAGCCTACATATCAGTGAGATATATTAGTGACATATGCCAGTGACTGTGATATCAGTGAGATATATTAGTGACATATGCCAGTGACTGTGATATCAGTGAGATATATTAGTGACATATGCCAGTGACTGTGATATCAGTGACATATATTAGTGACATATGCCAGTGACTGTGATATCAGTGACATATATTAGTGACATATGCCAGTGACTGTGATATCAGTGAGATATATTAGTGACATATGCCAGTGACTGTGATATCAGTGAGATATATTAGTGACATATGCCAGTGACTGTGATATCAGTGAGATATATTAGTGACATATGCCAGTGACTGTGATATCAGTGAGATATATTGGTGACATATGCCAGTGACTGTGATATCAGTGAGATATATTGGTGACATATGCCAGCGACTGTGATATCACTGACATATATTAGTGACATATGCCAGTGACTGTGATATCAGTGAGATATATTAGTGACATATGCCAGTGACTGTGATATCAGTGACATATATTAGTGACATATGCCAGTGACTGTGATATCAGTGACATATATTAGTGACATATGCCAGTGACTGTGATATCAGTGAGATATATTAGTGACATATGCCAGTGACTGTGATATCAGTGAGATATATTAGTGACATATGCCAGTGACTGTGATATCAGTGAGATATATTAGTGACATATGCCAGTGACTGTGATATCAGTGAGATATATTAGTGACATATGCCAGTGACTGTGATATCAGTGAGATATATTGGTGACATATGCCAGTGACTGTGATATCAGTGAGATATATTGGTGACATATGCCAGCGACTGTGATATCACTGACATATATTAGTGACATATGCCAGTGACTGTGATATCAGTGAGATATATTGGTGACATATGCCAGTGACTGTGATATCAGTGAGATATATTAGTGACATATGCCAGTGACTGTGATATCAGTGAGATATATTGGTGACATATGCCAGTGACTGTGATATCAGTGAGATATATTAGTGACATATGCCAGTGACTGTGATATCAGTGAGATATATTAGTGACATATGCCAGTGACTGTGATATCAGTGACATATATTAGTGACATATGCCAGTGACTGTGATATCAGTGAGATATATTGGTGACATATGCCAGTGACTGTGATATCAGTGAGATATATTAGTGACATATGCCAGTGACTGATATCAGTGAGATATATTGGTGACATATGCCAGTGACTGTGATATCAGTGAGATATATTAGTGACATATGCCAGTGACTGTGATGTCAGTGAGATATATTAGTGACATATGCCAGTGACTGTGATGTCAGTGAGATATATTAGTGACATATGCCAGTGACTGTGATATCAGTGAGATATATTAGTGACATATGCCAGTGACTGTGATGTCAGTGAGATATATTAGTGACATATGCCAGTGACTGTGATGTCAGTGAGATATATTAGTGACATATGCCAGTGACTGTGATGTCAGTGAGACATATTGGTGACATATGCCAGTGACTGTGATATCAGTGAGATATATTAGTGACATATGCCAGTGACTGTGATATCAGTGAGATATATTAGTGACATATGCCAGTGACTGTGATATCAGTGAGATATATTAATGACATATGCCAGTGACTGTGATATCAGTGAGATATCAGCACCAACAGCAGCCCATACACAACAAGCAATTGTCATCTTCACAATCATAAAAACTTTCTCTAAAACATACTCCTGCTCTGAATATTGGTGTTTGACTGGCATATTAATGTAAAATTTTAGCGTAATTTCACATACCACACCACACACTGTACTGTAGCTGAATCACATACCACACCACACACTGTACTGTAGCTGAATCACATACCACACCACACACTGTACTGTAGCTGAATCACATACCACACCACACACTGTACACATACCACATCACACACTGTGCTGTAGCTGAAACACATACCACACCACACACTGTACACATACAACACCACACACTGTACTGTAGCTGAAACACATACCACACCACACACTGTACTGTAGCTGAATCACATACCACACCACACACTGTACACATACCACATCACACACTGTGCTGTAGCTGAAACACATACCACACCACACACTGTACTGTAGCTGAATCACATACCACATCACACACTGTGCTGTAGCTGAATCACATACCACACCACACACTGTACTGTACCTGAATCACATACCACACCACACACTGTGCTGTAGCTGAAACACATACCACACCACACACTGTGCTGTAGCTGAAACACATACAACACCACACACTGTACTGTAGCTGAAACACATACCACACCACACACTGTACTGTAGCTGAATCACATACCACATCACACACTGTACTGTAGCTGAATCACATACCACACCACACACTGTACACATACCACACCACACACTGTACTGTAGCTGAATCACATACCACACCACACACTGTACTGTAGCTGAAACACATACCACACCACACACTGTACTGTAGCTGAATCACATACCACACCACACACTGTACTGTAGCTGAATCACATACCACACCACACACTGTACTGTAGCTGAAACACATACCACACCACACACTGTACACATACCACACCACACACTGTACTGTAGCTGAATCACATACCACACCACACACTGTACTGTAGCTGAATCACATACCACACCACACACTGTGCTGTAGCTGAATCACATACCACACCACACACTGTACTGTAGCTGAATCACATACCACACCACACACTGTACACATACCACACCACACACTGTACTGTAGCTGAATCACATACCACACCACACACTGTACTGTAGCTGAAACACATACCACACCACACACTGTACTGTAGCTGAATCACATACCACACCACACACTGTACTGTAGCTGAATCACATACCACACCACACACTGTACTGTAGCTGAAACACATACCACACCACACACTGTACTGTAGCTGAATCACATACCACACCACACACTGTACACATACCACACCACACACAGTGCTGTAGCTGAATCACATACCACACCACACACTGTACTGTAGCTGAAACACATACCACACCACACACTGTGCTGTAGCTGAATCACATACCACACCACACACTGTACTGTAGCTGAATCACATACCACACCACACACTGTACACATACCACACCACACACAGTGCTGTAGCTGAATCACATACCACACCACACACTATACTGTAGCTGAATCACATACCACACCACACACTGTGCTGTAGCTGAATCACATACCACACCACACACTGTACTGTAGCTGAAACACATACCACACCACACACTGTACTGTAGCTCAAACACATACCACACCACACACTGTACTGCAGCTGAATCACATACCACAACACACTCTGTACACATACCACACCACACACTGTACTGTAGCTGAAACACATACCACACCACACACTGTACTGTAGCTGAATCACATACCACACCACACACTGTACTGTAGCTGAATCACATACCACACCACACACTGTGCTGTAGCTGAAACACATACCACACCACACACTGTACTGTAGCTGAATCACATACCACACCACACACTGTACTGTAGCTGAAACACATACCACACCACACACTGTACTGTAGCTGAATCACATACCACACCACACACTGTGCTGTAGCTGAATCACATACAACACCACACACTGTACACATACCACACCACACACTGTACTGCAGCTGAATCACATACCACACCACACACTGTACTGTAGCTGAATCACATACCACACCACACACTGTACTGTAGCTGAATCACATACCACACCACACACTGTACTGTAGCTGAAACACATACCACACCACACACTGTACACATACCACACCACACACTGTACTGTAGCTGAATCACATACCACACCACACACTGTACACATACCACACCACACACTGTGCTGTAGCTGAATCACATACCACACCACACACTATACTGTAGCTGAATCACATACCACACCACACACTGTACTGTAGCTGAATCACATACCACACCACACACTGTACTGTAGCTGAATCACATACCACACCACACACTGTACACATACCACACCACACACTGTGCTGTAGCTGAATCACATACCACACCACACACTATACTGTAGCTGAATCACATACCACACCACACACTGTACTGTAGCTGAATCACATACCACACCACACACTATACTGTAGCTGAATCACATACCACACCACACACTGTACACATACCACACCACACACTGTACTGTAGCTGAATCACATACCTCACCACACACTGTACTGTAGCTGAATCACATACCACACCACACACTGTACTGTAGCTGAATCACATACCACACCACACACTGTACTGTAGCTGAATCACATACCACACCACACACTGTACTGTAGCTGAATCACATACCACACCACACACTGTACTGTAGCTGAATCACATACCACACCACACACTGTACTGTAGCTGAAACACATACCACACCACACACTGTACTGTAGCTGAATCACATACCACACCACACACTGTACTGTAGCTGAATCACATACCACACCACACACTGTACTGTAGCTGAATCACATACCACACCACACACTGTACTGTAGCTGAATCACATACCACACCACACACTGTACTGTAGCTGAAACACATACCACACCACACACTGTACTGTAGCTGAATCACATACCACAACACACACTGTACTGTAGCTGAAACACATACCACACCACACACTGTACTGTAGCTGAATCACATACCACACCACACACTGTACACATACCACACCACACACTGTACTGTAGCTGAATCACATACCACACCACACACTGTACTGTAGCTGAATCACATACCACACCACACACTGTACACATACCACACCACACACTGTACTGTAGCTGAATCACATACCACACCACACACTATACTGTAGCTGAATCACATACCACACCACACACTGTACTGTAGCTGAATCACATACCACACCACACACTATACTGTAGCTGAATCACATACCACACCACACACTGTACACATACCACACCACACACTGTACTGTAGCTGAATCACATACCACACCACACACTGTGCTGTAGCTGAATCACATACCACACCACACACTGTACACATACCACACCACACACTGTGCTGTAGCTGAAACACATACCACACCACACACTGTACACATACCACACCACACACTGTACTGTAGCTGAAACACATACCACACCACACACTGTACTGTAGCTGAATCACATACCACACCACACACTGTGCTGTAGCTGAAACACATACCACACCACACACTGTACTGTAGCTGAAACACATACCACACCACACACTGTGCTGTAGCTGAAACACATACCACACCACACACTGTGCTGTAGCTGAAACACATACCACACCACACACTGTACTGTAGCTGAAACACATACCACACCACACACTGTACTGTAGCTGAATCACATACCACACCACACACTGTACTGTAGCTGAATCACATACCACACCACACACTGTACACATACCACACCACACACTGTGCTGTAGCTGAATCACATACCACACCACACACTATACTGTAGCTGAATCACATACCACACCACACACTGTACTGTAGCTGAATCACATACCACACCACACACTATACTGTAGCTGAATCACATACAACACCACACACTGTACACATACCACACCACACACAGTGCTGTAGCTGAATCACATACCACACCACACACTGTACTCTAGCTGAATCACATACCACACCACACACTGTACTGTAGCTGAATCACATACCACACCACACACTGTACACATACCACACCACACACTGTGCTGTAGCTGAATCACATACCACACCACACACTATACTGTAGCTGAATCACATACCACACCACACACTGTACTGTAGCTGAATCACATACCACACCACACACTATACTGTAGCTGAATCACATACAACACCACACACTGTACACATACCACACCACACACAGTGCTGTAGCTGAATCACATACCACACCACACACTGTACTGTAGCTGAATCACATACCACACCACACACTATACTGTAGCTGAATCACATACCACACCACACACTGTACTGTAGCTGAATCACATACCACACCACACACTATACTGTAGCTGAATCACATACCACACCACACACTGTACACATACCACACCACACACTGTACTGTAGCTGAATCACATACCACACCACACACTGTGCTGCAGCTGAATCACATACCACACCACACACTGTACTGTAGCTGAATCACATACCACACCACACACTGTACTGTAGCTGAATCACATACCACACCACACACTGTACTGTAGCTGAATCACATACCACACCACACACTGTGCTGTAGCTGAATCACATACCACACCACACACTGTACTGTAGCTGAATCACATACCACACCACACACTGTACTGTAGCTGAAACACATACCACACCACACACTGTACTGTAGCTGAATCACATACCACACCACACACTGTACTGTAGCTGAATCACATACCACACCACACACTGTACACATACCACACCACACACTGTACTGTAGCTGAATCACATACCACACCACACACTGTACTGTAGCTGAATCACATACCACACCACACACTGTACTGTAGCTGAATCACATACCACACCACACACTGTGCTGTAGCTGAAACACATACCACACCACACACTGTACTGTAGCTGAATCACATACCACACCACACACTGTACTGTAGCTGAATCACATACCACACCACACACTGTACTGTACCTGAAACACATACCACACCACACACTGTACACATACCACACCACACACTGTACTGTAGCTGAATCACATACCACACCACACACTGTACTGTAGCTGAATCACATACCACACCACACACTGTGCTGTAGCTGAATCACATACCACACCACACACTGTACTGTAGCTGAATCACATACCACACCAAACACTGTACTGTAGCTGAATCACATACCACACCACACACTGTACACATACCACACCAAACACTGTACTGTAGCTGAATCACATACCACACCACACACTGTACTGTAGCTGAAACACATACCAAACCACACACTGTACTGTAGCTGAATCACATACCACACCACACACTGTACTGTAGCTGAATCACATACCACACCACACACTGTACACATACCACACCACACACTGTACTGTAGCTGAATCACATACCACATCACACACTGTACTGTAGCTGAATCACATACCACACCACACACTGTACTGTAGCTGAATCACATACCACACCACACACTGTGCTGTAGCTGAAACACATACCACACCACACACTGTACTGTAGCTGAATCACATACCACACCACACACTGTGCTGTAGCTGAATCACATACCACACCACACACTGTACTGTAGCTGAATCACATACCACACCACACACTGTGCTGTAGCTGAAACACATACCACAACACACACTGTACTGTAGCTGAATCACATACCACAACACACACTGTACTGTAGCTGAAACACATACCACACCACACACTGTACTGTAGCTGAATCACATACCACACCACACACTGTACTGTAGCTGAAACACATACCACACCACACACTGTACTGTAGCTGAATCACATACAACACCACACACTGTACACATACCACACCACACACTGTACTGTAGCTGAATCACATACCACACCACACACTGTGCTGTAGCTGAATCACATACCACACCACACACTGTACACATACCACACCACACACTGTACTGTAGCTGAATCACATACCACACCACACACTATACTGTAGCTGAATCACATACCACACCACACACTGTACTGTAGCTGAATCACATACCACACCACACACTATACTGTAGCTGAATCACATACCACACCACTCACTGTACACATACCACACCACACACTGTACTGTAGCTGAATCACATACCACACCACACACTGTGCTGTAGCTGAATCACATACCACACCACACACTGTACACATACCACACCACACACTGTGCTGTAGCTGAAACACATACCACACCACACACTGTACACATACCACACCACACACTGTACTGTAGCTGAATCACATACCACACCACACACTGTGCTGTAGCTGAATCACATACCACACCACACACTGTGCTGTAGCTGAAACACATACCACACCACACACTGTACTGTAGCTGAAACACATACCACACCACACACTGTGCTGTAGCTGAAACACATACCACACCACACACTGTACACATACCACACCACACACTGTGCTGTAGCTGAATCACATACCACACCACACACTGTACACATACCACACCACACACTGTGCTGTAGCTGAAACACATACCACACCACACACTGTGCTGCAGCTGAATCACATACCACACCACACACTGTACTGTAGCTGAATCACATACCACACCACACACTGTACTGTAGCTGAATCACATACCACACCACACACTGTACACATACCACACCACACACTGTGCTGTAGCTGAAACACATACCACACCACACACTGTACACATACCACACCACACACTGTACTGTAGCTGAAACACATACCACACCACACACTGTGCTGTAGCTGAATCACATACCACACCACACACTGTACACATACCACACCACACACTGTACACATACCACACCACACACTGTACTGTAGCTGAATCACATACCACACCACACACTGTGCTGTAGCTGAAACACATACCACACCACACACTGTACTGTAGCTGAAACACATACCACACCACACACTGTGCTGTAGCTGAATCACATACCACACCACACACTGTACTGTAGCTGAATCACATACCACACCACACACTGTACTGTAGCTGAAACACATACCACAACACACACTGTACTGTAGCTGAATCACATACCACAACACACACTGTACTGTAGCTGAATCACATACCACACCACACACTGTACTGTAGCTCAATCACATACCACACCACACACTGTACACATACCACACCACACACTGTACACATACCACACCACACACTGTACTGTAGCTGAATCACATACCACACCACACACTGTACACATACCACACCACACACTGTACTGTAGCTGAATCATATACCACACCACACACTGTGCTGTAGCTGAAACACATACCACACCACACACTGTACACATACCACATCACACACTGTGCTGTAGCTGAAACACATACCACACCACACACTGTACACATACCACATCACACACTGTACTGTAGCTGAAACACATGCTCATAACAAATCAGATTTTTCCTTATATGCACTCTTTTATAATTATTTAGGGGAAAAGAAGACTGTATGAGTAAAGGTGGTCTGCCTGCCTGACTGATCTATCCTGTAATGTAATGACCTGCACTGTAGATGAAGGGGGAATTCTGGGATTCTGGGTATGATTTGTCCTCCAGGTTCCTCGCTCTCAAGGTAACAACTCACAGCAGCATTTTTCACCGTGGAAATAATGGACTCAACATTAATGAGAGGTACAGAGAGAGGACAGAAAGGGAGAGACGTATCTCTGAGCGTGACTCTACAGGGGCCCTCCGAGCGATTCTTCACCTGCGTGGGGCAGCTTCTATCTGTCTGAAGTATTCCCTCGGGGCGAGCATGCGTGAGCGTCCTTAGTCCCCCATGTAGCGGAGTGTCTGTAGGACACAGGGGCAGTCTGGAGGTCACTGCTGAACACGTTTCAAACGGAGATGAATTTAATAAATCAGTCTTACATTCAGCAAGCTTTAAAATAGCTTCACATTCACCTTCTAAACAGCTTCCCCCACTGTGTTTTCTGTGTGCGATTCTCTCATTCTTATTTCTCTCATCCTCACTGCTTTTTGGTTTTGAGTGGTCAAATTCTTCTAATAGAAGACTCCATTTCAGACACTGCTGTCTGTCACTGGGTGATACATAAAGAAAAATGTTTATTTATGCATTTTTTCTGTTAAAATTGCCCAGAGAACTTCCCAACACACGCACACACACACACACACACGCACACATATGCTCACTGTGAAAGATGAGAAACCGTCTTTTCCCATCACCCTGCTGAAATTCTAAGTCGCGTCTGTAACGCCCACAGAGGGGCTCACACCGGCACCTCCTGGCAATGCACCATGGGAAATCATATGTTTGATAGGATTTAGTAACCAATCTCATTACCTTCCATGGCAGCATCGGGTCAGGTGGAGATTAAAACCTCAGGGAGCCCCCTGCCACATATGGACTGTCCTGACTTCAACCCAGAAGCACTGCAGGGTCCCCCAAACCCCCTGTACAGCCACACAGCCCTCCCAAATAATCTGGGGTTTTGGGGGTATTTGGGGATGGATGTGGGGGTCTGGCTGCAGTCAGTGTCTGGGTTTAAGTTGCTTTAATCAGACAGAAACCCCAGTCAGAGACTGCGGGCCCCAGCACTTCCCTGTCACTCACTGAGATGCGAGCAGCAAGGTCCCTGTTCCTTTCTCCTGGAGCGGACTGTCCAGCACACAGAGCACGCTCACAAAACGGACACAGCATTCTGACTTACATCACAGAACAACCATGGTTACAGGAAAAAAATGGTTACAGGAAAAAGGATTTATGTCTTTGTTTAAATCTGTTTTTGATCCACTTAGCTTTCTGCCAAACAACATCACCCACTTGCTCAGTCTGGGAAATGCCCCCTCTATTCCACAGAGCCAGCATGGTTCTCTTCCCACATTAATGAAAGCACACTGACCTACACCACACTGACTCTTCCCACACTAATGAAAGCACACTGACCTACACCACACTGACTCTTCCCACACTAATGAAAGCACACTGACCTACACCACACTGACTCTTCCCACACTAATGAAAGCACACTGACCTACACCACACTGACTCTTCCCACACTAATGAAAGCACACTGACCTACACCACACTGACTCTTCCCACACTAATGAAAGCACACTGACCTACACCACACTGACTCTTCCCACACTAATGAAAGCACACTGACCTACACCACACTGACTCTTCCCACACTAATGAAAGCACACTGACCTACACCACACTGACTCTTCCCACACTAATGAAAGCACACTGACCAACACCACACTGACTCTTCCCACACTAATGAAAGCACACTGACCTACACCACACTGACTCTTCCCACATTAATGAAAGCACACTGACCTACACCACACTGACTCTTCCCACACTAATGAAAGCACACTGACCTACACCACACTGACTCTTCCCACATTAATGAAAGCACACTGACCTACACCACACTGACTCTTCCCACACTAATGAAAGCACACTGACCTACACCACACTGACTCTTCCCACATTAATGAAAGCACACTGACCTACACCACACTGACTCTTCCCACACTAATGAAAGCACACTGACCTACACCACACTGACTCTTCCCACATTAATGAAAGCACGCTGTCCTACACCACACTGACAGAGACAAGCTCAGAGGTGCTACTTAGAGAGGTTATAATGGTTATATGCCTGGTTATAATGCAGAATTTCACCCCCACACTCAAACTCAAACCTTCCGCTATCTCCTTTCCACAGACTTACCAAACAAACAAAGGTTATGTGTTATTTAAGGTTAAGTGTTATTTCATTTTCATTTTTCACCTAATACCGTGGCGCAGTTCGTCATTTCCCTGTGCACACCAATGCAGATGATTAGTCCTCACTGCCGTTAAGGAGCTGCTCAGGCCATGTCTCTGAATGATTGGGCTAATCAGGGCATTAGGATGGGGCCAGCAACAGCCTCAGGACCAGGGCTGCTCTGGGATCAGTCTGGATCACAGTGCCTGACCTTCCCAGCCCCTCACAGGGGTATGTGCACCCAGGACAGGGCAGGGTAGAGAGACACCTAAACCCCCCAAGACCGCAGGTGAACCACCGGCTCATATATTACCTTTAAGCTGCACTGAAGGGCATTATGTCTGTGTTTAACAGGGTCACACATAGGTGGCAACCTCGTCAGCGTGCAGAAAGAGGAATGCTCCAATCAAAGACATTATTTTATCCTGATATGAATGTTGAGATGATAGTGATGTCAGAGCAGCTGGATCTACAGGTTTAAATCCACCTTTCCGGAATATTCTCCTCAGTATGTGTTCAGGAATAGTGGATGAAATTCAGGCCTTTGAGAATCCTCCAGCTGCTTGGGGATGTTTCATCTGCCTGCCTCGTCTCTCTGCTCAGATTCTTCACTCCGCCCGGCCAGTCGCACGTGGGCTCCTCTCCTGGAACAGTCAGCAAGAGAAAGGGCTCCTCTCCTGGAACAGTCAGCAAGAGGAAAGGGCCCCTCTCCTGGAACTGTCAGCAGGAGGAAAGGGCTCCTCTCCTGGAACAGTCAGCAAGAGGAAAGGGCTCCTCTCCTGGAACTGTCAGCAGGAGGAAAGGGCTCCTCTCCTGGAACTGTCAGCAGGAGTGAGAGCACACTGAAATGGCCCAAACATATGGAAAAAGACAGTGTGTGTGTGTGTGTGTGTGTGTGTGTGTGTGTGTTTGTGTGTAAGTGTGTGGGCACAGCACAGTGTGTGTGTGGACACAGCGCAGTGTGTGTGTGTGTGTGAGTGTGTGGACAGTAAGTGGTCTGAGTAAGTGCGCATATGAACACAGCAAAATTTACAACTTAAGTTATTTTGTTGCTTTTGCTGTTATTATGCACCATTCAATTTAGACAGATCGGTGATTAACTGAATAAACTGACCAGGATTATTAAGGTGAAGTGTTACACAGCATTCAGTATCGAATGTGTCCAGTCATGCATTTGAGAGCGCAGATATTAAGACTGCATCACTGACACTCCACACTCTACAGGATGCAAAAAACCTGAGTGATGAAAAAGTTATATTAATCTGCTTCTCAAACCTGCTGAAGTTAGGGTTAGGGTCAGGGTTAGTGTTAGGGTTAGGGTTGGGTTAGGGTAGGGTCAAATTTAGGGTTAGGGTAAGGGTCAGGGTCAGGGTAAGGTTAGGGTTAGGGTTAGGGTAGGGTAGGGTTGGGTTAGGGTAGGGTAGGGTCAAATTTAGGGTTAGGGTTAGGGCCAGGGTCAGGGTCAGGGTCAGGGTCAGGGTAGGGTTAGGGTTAGGGTTAGGGTTAGGGTTAGGGTAGGGTAGGGTTGGGTCAGGGTTAGTGTTAGGGTTAGGGTTGGGTTAGGGTAGGGTCAAATTTAGGGTTAGGGTTAGGGTCAGGGTAAGGGTCAGGGCCAGGGTAAGGTTAGGGTTAGGGTTAGGGTAGTGTAGGGTTGGGTCAGGGTTAGTGTTAGGATTAGTGTTAAGGTAGAGTCAGGGTCAGGGTTTGGGTTAGGGTTAGGGTTAGGGTCAGGGCCAGGGTAAGGTTAGGGTTAGGGTTAGGGTTAGGGTAGTGTAGGGTTGGGTCAGGGTTAGTGTTAGGGTTAGTGTTAAGGTAGAGTCAGGGTCAGGGTTTGGGTTAGGGTTAGGGTTAGGGTTAGGGTTAGGGTTAGGGTTAGGGTAGTGTAGGGTTGGGTCAGGGTTAGGGTTAGGGTTAGTGTTAAGGTAGAGTCAGGGTCAGGGTTTGGGTTAGGGTTAGTGTTAGTGTTAAGGTAGGGTCTGGGTCTCATCGTGTGTTCCCCACCCTCACATTTGGGGTGCTCTTGCAGCTGCCCATATCCAGTATGCAGACCATGTTTGGCTTTATGACAGTCATGTGGCCTTTTGACAGACATTATGGACAGTAGAACAAATAACACCCAACATAAAATACACCTACTATGACCAACAGTTTTGTTATGGCATATTTGCTATGAGTTGGTATAACAGTATCACACTCACTCTCAGCTTTGACAGTGAAATAGTAAAATACCAAAAGCAGTGGTAGAATCCTGCAGCTCAAGTTTGTTTTGATGCAGAGCAGACGTATGCAAGCCTGCCATCAACTCCCTGCACAGAAACATGGTGCCACCAGCAGGTGTCAGTGGAATTATGGGTAATATCTCAGTATGTGGATGCTGATTTCTCTGAATCACACAGCCTCAGTGCTCTGTGAGAGTGTTAGTCTGGGTGTGAGTTACAGGCTGTTTGTGGCGGGCTGGGGGGGGGATATTGCTGTATCGTGGTGTAATTTAACACCACAAACGGACTGACTGGGAAGATCAATCGGGCTGCACTTCCTCATCAGCAGGGTAATGTCCGGTCAGAGGAGAGGTCACTGCTGCCAGCCAGCCATGGCACGACTCTGCCTAAGAAACAGGCCATGCCTACTGTGACATCACAATACCCTGCGATACTGTCTGCCAATCACAGTGAGGGAGAGCTTCAACTAGGAACATCACCCAATGACAACAAATATATGGTGCATATATATCTGCCATTCTACTTCAAAGCTGAAAAATCTGATTGAAAACAGATTGTTTTTGAAATGCAAAGTGATCAAACGGAAAGAAATTTCACTGTATCAGAGAACATGTGCTGGTGTTGCATTAGTCACTTGTTGGTGTTAATTGGATGTTTTTGAGCATTAAAAGCCGCCAAGATCCCTAAAGGGTTGCCAGGTGAGTGCCAAACTACCCAAAGCTGTGTACAGACAACACATCCAAAACTAATGAAAGTGCTCTAATTTTGCTGATTGAAATCATTGCCGTTTTGTCTCTCTTCCAGACCTGAATAACAGCTTTTACTCAGTGTGTGAGGGAAGAATGCTAACGGCCTGAGTGCCCTGATCTTCGGTTTGTGTAATGCAGCACTCAGAGAGAGACCATGAATCTGTCCTGATCTTCCCTTTCACTCACTAGAGAACTACTGCCTTTTACATTACTGAAACCTCATTACCCATTACTACAGTGCTCTGTCCTCATAAAAGCATGGTCCATTCAATAAGTACTGTAGGCCTGTCATTGGAAAACAGGTTGGCTCCAGCCTGGCACTTTTCAGTTTTAGAGTATCTGGTGTTTGTGTGTGATGAACAAAATATAGTCATGCATATGGAACAAATTCATGCAGTAACACACTCTGCAAAACTATTAATTGCTTAAATTACACACTATTGTGTGCTTTATTACTTCATGATGACACTATAAAATAATACCATAATATAATAAATCATATCAACACTATAAAAGCTGATAGCTTTTCTGATTGTGAGATTTTATATGTAGATATCTAAAGTATGAACAACAACACAATGATTGCTTGTTGATAGCACTGCAAAACATTGTCATGACTTTATTGTGCACAGTCACTGTGCTGGTGTGAAGTGTTCCTTACTGAGTTAACACTTCCTTTTCCCATTGTACCATTAGAAAAACAACCCAAAGATATAGTTAATCAGCAGAGCTCACTGCAGGGCATGTACAGTAGCTGTGTTTAGACAGTGGATCTGAAAAACAGTAATTAAAATTTCAGTTACATGAGGGATAAAAACCAGCATAGGCTATGAAATCATCCCCCTCCCCATTATAAAAACACAGGGAGCTGGCAGAGCAGGATGAGGTGAGATGTTTCTCTGTGAAGCTGTGCTTTAATTTCCTCTGCCATGTGAGTTCAAAGGTCACAGGCCTTACAGGAAGCAGCTGAGACAATACAGGCTACAGGTGCGGAGACTGCCTGCTGCTACAGCACTCAAAAACCTGTGACATCACCTCTGTTCTTCCCACCTCTCCCTGACTGCACCCTTTCAACCAAGGGGTCACATGACAAGCGGCAGAGATGAGCATTTCACATGCCCTCTCGTCCCATCTCCATCGCAAACAGACACCAGCCTCGACCTCGTCATGACACATGACAAGCAAACACACTCCTTCCTTCATGTCCCAAACACCTAACCCTTCCTTCATACCTGTTCGTCAAGGAAATTGTAGTCTTCATGACCCTACCCCAAACCCTGACCCTAACCCTTTCTATATGTCCGTTCATTAAGGCATTTATAGTCTGATTGAGTGTTGTCAGATGCAGTGATGGAACAAAATTGTGATTTCTTTAAAAATAGAGACAGGATAAGAGCACCTCAAGATATTAACTTGTGTGCCACACTAAAGATGCTAAAGCGCAGCTCCAGTGTGGAAAGTGAAGGAAAGGTAATAAGGAAATCAATACAGAGGCTGGATACTATTACTAAACTACCGCTTCTCACACTCTGAGAACATGCTGATAATTTTGTGACAGCTCGTGCAGTTCAACAGACACCCAGCTAGTGTATTTTATCCAGCTAACATGCTGCTAATGCTAATGTAGTTCATAGACTTCAATAGGCCTACTGCTAATGTAGCTTGTGTAATTCAATTGACACACCACAAATATAGCTCACATGCTGCTAAAATACCGGTAATGTAGCTACCTCAGGCAACTTAATCAATGACTAATTTACTACACATTACAGTTGCTCCAAAGTGCAAAGAACAAACCCAAACAAAACCGTAGAAAAAAAGTAATAAATAAATAAGTCACAATAGTAATGAAACACTGCTCAGCTTGCTCTAGAGTAATTCTGCTAACCCTAACCCTTCTTTGTACAAATGGAACTCAGTTTCGACCAAGTGGTTATCATGACAAAAGTAATATAGTCCAAGATGTGTTTTGTCTAAATATCATAAACAGTGTATATTTTCATACACATCATATTATGGTGGTATGGTGAAGAAACCTCATCATACAAGAGGCAAAACTGCGTATTTCATGTTTTTGTTGACTCACACCTCTGCTGAAATGAGCTTGTAAGAAGCAGCAGGTTTTTATAAGTGTGAGGCCACTAGTAAACTGCTCCCTTCCAATGTGAGAGAAGCGTGACAGTGAAGAAGTGATGTCCAGGTGTTTATAACTCGGCCGGGAGTGCAGGCAGTCTGTCTGTGATGCTCAAGTTCCCATGACTTCTGGCCTGCATATTTCTTGTGCAGTTATTGGCTCTGTGAATGGAGAGAATGTCTATCTGTCTTTCTGTCTGTCTGTCTGCCTACCAGCTTGTCATGTCATTTAGGTATCAACAGTTGCCCACAAAATGCTAAGAATTGTGCTGTTTGCACACTTCCCCTAAGCATACGCACACATGTGCACACACATGCATGCGTGCACACACACACGCACACACACAATCTTACAAAGTAACCACTATGCATCAGGTAAAATTTCTTAAAAGAAATAACACAAGCACAATGAATATATGATATGGCCAATTATTTATATGTAAATCTCCCACACTGTTATATATTTACAGTTGTGTTCATTTTTGGATTTCATATTTCAACATGAACTTGGCACATATCTGGCTGCTTTCATGTGTTAGGGTGTTCTCAGAGCTGAATAAAACAGCCAAACGTCTCTGGCAGGAGACTGACAAGGACAAATGAAAAGGACGTAAACGGCTGTGTTAATCTTTCGGTGTGGTCCTCTCTGATGCTGAGGCCGAGGCCTGTAATTTATGACAGCCAAAGCAGCACCATGCCAGACGCCAGTACGCAGATCAGCTTTGGTGAGACTGATGTAAAATATTTGGCAGGAAGGCATGTGAAAATAAATCTGCCCCGGCTTTAAATATAATGTTTTTATAGTGGGCAGGGACTGAGCGAATAGCTGATAGTACATCTTGTTTTCTTAATACAACCTGCATGTTTGGACCATTTACAGAACCCTTTTCTGTGGCCTTTTTTACATGTGGGAGAGAGATCTTTTTTTTCTGTGAAAATCAAATGTATATAAATCACAAGGGTGTGACAGTCTTTCTCCAGACAAAGCTGTCACCATATGCCTTATTTGTGGAATTGCACATGAAGAAAATAATGTATGCAAGTAAGGAATGCATTTAAAACAAGGGTGAAAATGTGAGAAACAGAACATTGTGAAAAACAATGCTGTGAAACACAACTCTGAGAGAAACACAACACTGAAACATAACACTCAGAGAAATACAACACTGTGAAACACAACACTGAGAGAAACACAATACTGAGAAACACAACATTGAGAAACACAACACTGTGAAACACAACATTGAGAAGCACAACTCTGTGAAACACAACATTGAGAAACACAACACTGTGAAACACAACACTGAGAGAAACACAACACTGTGAAACACAACATTGTGAAACACAACACTGTGAAACACAACACTGAGAAACACAACATTGTGAAACACAACTCTGAGAGAAACACAACACTGTGAAACACAACACTGAGAGAAACACAACACTGTGAAACACAACATTGTGAAACACAACACTGAAACACAACACTGAGAAACACAACATTGTGAAACACAACTCTGAGAGAAACACAACACTGTGAAACACAACACTGAGAGAAACACAACACTGTGAAACACAACATTGTGAAACACAACACTGTGAAACACAACACTGAGAAACACAACATTGTGAAACACAACTCTGAGAGAAACACAACACTGTGAAACACAACACTGAGAGAAACACAACACTGTGAAACACAACATTGAGAAACACAACACTGTGAAACACAACACTGAGAGAAACAACGTTGAGAAACGCTGGAAACCTGGTGTTGGAGCATATGGTTGCCTTAGCGATGGTCACCAGGTAGAGATGGTGCTCTATCGGAGAGAGGGAGGGCTTCAGACAGTTATGTGGGGGTGGGGGGCAGTAACCGGGAGGCCCCCCCAGCAATCCTGCTGTGTGATTCATCCCAGGGAGCCCCCTTGAATTAAATTATTGGGTTGTAATTAGCAACTAATTATACTTCTTGATGAAAGAGTATGCTTCAGATTATTCAAAGACAGCAGGAAGTATAAGAAAAGCATGATGCCACCTGTAACTGCGAAAGGAAGCAGAAAAAATAAATGGAACACATTCTGTTACAGACAGAAGCTGTTCCTTTATTTTGTTCAATGTTAAAAATCACTGGTTGCCTTAATGATCAGAATGACATGAAACACCATGTCCTCTACAACACAGGGTACTGTGTAACTATCTCCGGCAGCACAGAGTACTGTTTAACTGCCCCTAGGAGCACAGGGTACTGTTTAACTACCCCCTGCAGCACAGAGTACTGTTTAACTGCCCCCTGGAGTACAGGGTACGGTTTAACTACCCCCTGCAGCACAGAGTACTGTTTAACTGCCCCTAGGAGCACAGGGTACTGTTTAACTACCCCTGCCTCTCGCTCTCTCTCTCTCTCTCTCTCTCTCTGTAACTCTATGGAACAGGATGGCTTTGTTACAGATTTAAGTGAGACACTCCATATAAAAGTGAAATTCTCTGCCCAGCACTAAGGAGTACATGGTGGTAAGCAAGGTTGGAAAGTAAAAGCACAGGTAAGTACAGGACTCCTGCTGTCAGAAATGCTAAATGAAGGTTTTACTCTCAGCAGCCTTTAGTGGCAAACCCATAGATCACTGCTATGAGCACACCCAGCCAGGCAGTTCTATTATTCAGCAGATCTGTCATGGAGAGAGGCATTCTAACTCCTCTGTTCCTCAGGCCTTAAGGCTTGGCTGGAGTCAGGCCTTCACCTGATCACGACCATCTCACCTGCAGAGTACTGACTGGAGCTTACGCTGGAGTCACACCTTCACCTGATCACGACCATCTCACCTGCAGAGTACTGACTGGAGCTTACGCTGGAGTCACACCTTCACCTGATCACGACCATCTCACCTGCAGAGTACTGACTGGAGCTTACGCTGGAGTCACACCTTCACCTGATCACGACCATCTCACCTGCAGAGTACTGACTGGAGCTTAAGCTGGAGTCAGGCCTTCACCTGATCACGACCATCTCACCTGCAGAGTACTGACTGGAGCTTACGCTGGAGTCACACCTTCACCTGATCACGACCATCTCACCTGCAGAGTACTGACTGGAGCTTACGCTGGAGTCACACCTTCACCTGATCACGACCATCTCACCTGCAGAGTACTGACTGGAGCTTACGCTGGAGTCACACCTTCACCTGATCACGACCATCTCACCTGCAGAGTACTGACTGGAGCTTAAGCTGGAGTCAGGCCTTCACCTGATCACGACCATCTCACCTGCAGAGTACTGACTGGAGCTTACGCTGGAGTCACACCTTCACCTGATCACGACCATCTCACCTGCAGAGTACTGACTGGAGCTTACGCTGGAGTCACACCTTCACCTGATCACGACCACCTCACCTGCAGAGTACTGACTGGAGCTTAAGCTGGAGTCAGGCCTTCACCTGATCACGACCATCTCACCTGCAGAGTACTGACTGGAGCTTACGCTGGAGTCACACCTTCACCTGATCACGACCATCTCACCTGCAGAGTACTGACTGGAGCTTACGCTGGAGTCACACCTTCACCTGATCACGACCATCTCACCTGCAGAGTACTGACTAGAGCTTACGCTGGAGTTACACCTTCACCTGATCACGACCATCTCACCTGCAGAGTACTGACTGGAGCTTACGCTGGAGTCACACCTTCACCTGATCACGACCATCTCACCTGCAGAGTACTGACTGGAGCTTAAGCTGGAGTCACACCTTCACCTGATCACGACCATCTCACCTGCAGAGTACTGACTGGACCATCTCACCTGCAGAGTACTGACTGGAGCTTAAGCTGGAGTCAGGCCTTCACCTGATCACGACCATCTCACCTGCAGAGTACTGACTGGACCATCTCACCTGCAGAGTACTGACTGGAGCTTACGCTGGAGTCTTACTGCAGTAGCTCCACCCAAAAGAATGAATGGCGGTTTGACTCCAGCTCACTGAAGCACTGTGTGCTTAATGACCCTGCAGGTTGCAGCTGCAGTAATTCAGCAGCTTAGGAACACATCTCTTTCTGGCCTTTAATGAGACTGTGTTAGCATTGCTGATACTAGTCTCACTGCTGTTGTTTCCCTGGGTAACAACATATTTGCATTGCTGTTAAACTCTTTCTCTCTCTCTCACACACACACACACACACACACACACACACAAGCAAATGGCAGCTTGCACAGAGACTCTTCAGGGCAGGTTCTGGTAAAATCTGTCTGTTTACTCCATTAGCACTAAAGGGATTGGGCAGAGATTTGAAGCATTAGTGTTGAGATACACTCAATCTCCCTCCAAACAAACAAGCACAGTGCTGAGAGCTGCCTCCGCTCACTGCTCCCTTTCTGTTCATTATTTTTTATTAAGTTCAATGGTTAAGTTATAAAATTTCCAAGTACAACAAATCAAGAAAGGGGATCAGTAATACAGCATGAGCAGCGGCCCGTGGTGCGGCTTTGTTATGTACCTGAATCTCTCTGCCAAATCTGCTTATTGTTTATTGCAGTGATTGCTCTATCTGCAAGATAACAATGTACATGCATCCATGTCTGTGGAGAGGTGCCTAGTGGTGCCAGGGCCTATACACAATGCCTACACACTGGGTCTGTAAACTAAGCTGGGCCTACACACTATGCCTACACACTGGGTCTGTAAACTAAGCTGGGCCTATATACAATGCCTACACACTGGATCTGTAAACTAAGCTGGGCCTACACACTATGCCTACACACTGGGTCTGTAAACTAAGCTGGGCCTACACACTATGCCTACACACTGGGTCTGTAAACTAAGCTGGGCCTACACACTATGCCTACACACTGGGTCTGTAAACTAAGCTGGGCCTACACACTATGCCTACACACTGGGTCTGTAAACTAAGCTGGGCCTACACACTATGCCTACACACTGGGTCTGTAAACTAAGCTGGGCCTATACACAATGCCTACACACTGGATCTGTAAACTAAGCTGGGCCTACACACTATGCCTACACACTGGGTCTGTAAACTAAGCTGGGCCTATACACAATGCCTACACACTGGATCTGTAAACTAAGCTGGGCCTACACACTATGCCTACACACTGGATCTGTAAACTAAGCTGGGCCTATACACAATGCCTACACACTGGGTCTGTGAACTAAGCTGGCCCTACACACTATGCCTACACACTGGATCTGTAAACTAAGCTGGGCCTACACACAATGCCTACACACTGGGTCTGTAAACTAAGCTGGGCCTACACACAATGCCTACACACTGGGTCTGTAAACTAAGCTGGGCCTACACACTATGCCTACACACTGGGTCTGTAAACTAAGCTGGGCCTACACACTATGCCTACACACTGGATCTGTAAACTAAGCTGGGCCTACACACTATGCCTACACACTGGGTCTGTAAACTAAGTTGGGCCTATACACAATGCCTACACACTGGATCTGTAAACTAAGCTGGGTATGTGCATTGCATGGTATGTGTGTGCGTGCGTGCGTGCGTGCGCGCGCACGTGCAAGTGTGTGTGTGTGTGTGTGAGTGTGTGTGTGTTTTTGGGGGGAGGGGGAAGTATTGACTCTTTATTACATTCAGATGAGAAACTGTCAGAGGCAGGGTTTCGGTAAGTATTTTCCTTTCAGTGTCTTTGGAATTGTTTTTTCTCCCTCTTTTAATCTGACTTTAAACTCCCAAAAATTCCCACTATCCATTGATGAGGTCATTTCAGAGGATTGGGCCCTGCTTGAACAGATGCTCCATCACCGGCCACTGCCACTAACCCAAACCCTAACCCACTGCCACTAACCTTAACCTTAACCCACTGCCACTAACCCAAACCCTAACCCACTGCCACTAACCTTAACCTTAACCCACTGCCACTAACCCAAACCCTAACCCACTGCCACTAACCTTAACCTTAGCCCACTCCCACTAACCCAAACCCTAACCCACTGCCACTAACCTTAACCTTAACCCACTGCCACTAACCCAAACCCTAACCCACTGCCACTAACCTTAACCTTAACCCACTGCCACTAACCCAAACCCTAACCCACTGCCACTAACCTTAACCTTAACCCACTGCCACTAACCCAAACCCTAACCCACTGCCACTAACCTTAACTTTAACCCAAACCCTAACCCACTGCCACAACCCTAACCCAAACCCTAATCCACTGCCACTAACCCAAACCCTAACCCACTGCCACTAACCCAAACCCTAACCCACTGCCACTAACCTTAACCTTAACCCACTGCCACTAACCCAAACCCTAACCCACTGCCACTAACCCTGACCCAAACCCTAACCCACTGCCACTAACCTTAACCTTAACCCACTGCCACTAACCCAAACCCTAACCCACTGCCACTAACCTTAACCTTAACCGACTGCCACTAACCCAAACCCTAACCCACTGCCACTAACCCTGACCCAAACCCTAACCCACTGCCACTAACCTTAACCTTAACCCACTGCCACTAACCCAAACCCTAACCCACTGCCACTAACCTTAACCTTAACCCACTGCCACTAACCCAAACCCTAACCCACTGCCACTAACCTTAACCTTAACCCACTGCCACTAACCCAAACCCCAACCCACTGCCACTAACCTTAACCTTAACCCACTGCCACTAACCCAAACCCTAACCCACTGCCACTAACCTTAACCTTAACCCACTGCCACTAACCCAAACCTTAACCCACTGCCACTAACCTTAACTTTAACCCAAACCCTAACCCACTGCCACTAACCCTAACCCAAACCCTAACCCACTGCCACTAACCTTAACCTTAACCCAAACCCTAATCCACTGCCACTAACCCTAACCCAAACCCTAATCCACTGCCACTAACCCTAACCCAAACCCTAATCCACTGCCACTAACCCTAACCCAAACCCTAATCCACTGCCACAACCCTAACCAAAACCCTAATCCACTGCCACTAACCCAAACCCAAACCCTAATCCACTGCCACTAACCCTAACCCTAACCCACTGCCACTAACCTTAACCTTAACCCACTGCCACTAACCCAAACCTTAACCCACTGCCACTAACCTTAACTTAACCCAAACCCTAACCCACTGCCACTAACCCTAACCCAAACCCTAACCCACTGCCACTAACCTTAACCTTAACCCAAACCCTAACCCACTGCCACTAACCCTAACCCAAACCCTAATCCACTGCCACTAACCCTAACCCAAACCCTAATCCACTGCCACTAACCCAAACCCTAACCCACTGCCACTAACCTTAACCTTAACCCACTGCCCCTAACCCAAACCCTAACCCACTGCCACTAACCTTAACCTTAACCCACTGCCACTAACCCAAACCCTAACCCACTGCCACTAACCTTAACCTTAACCCACTGCCACTAACCCAAACCCTAACCCACTGCCACTAACCTTAACCTTAACCCAAACTCTAACCCACTGCCACTAACCCTAACCCAAACCCTAATCCACTGCCACTAACCCTAACCCAAACCCTAACCCACTGCCACTAACCTTAACCTTAACCCAAACCCTAACCCACTGCCACTAACCCTAACCTCAACCCAAACCCTAACCCACTGCCACTAACCTTAACCTCAACCCAAACCCTAACCCACTGCCACTAACCCTAACCCAAACCCTAACCCACTGCCACTAACCTTAACCTTAACCCACTGCCACTAACCCAAACCCTAACCCACTGCCACTAACCTAAACCCTTACTCACTGCCACTAACCTTAACCTCAACCCAAACCCTAACCCACTGCCACTAACCTTAACCTTCACCGACTGCCACTATCCCAAACCCTAACCCACTGCCACTAACCTTAACCTTAACTGACTGCCACTAACCCAAACCCTAACCCACTGCCACTAACCTTAACCTTAACCCAAACCCTAACCCACTGCCACTAACCCTAACCTCAACCCAAACCCTAACCCACTGCCACTAACCTTAACCTCAACCCAAACCCTAACCCACTGCCACTAACCCTAACCCAAACCCTAACCCACTGCCACTAACCTTAACCTTAACCCACTGCCACTAACCCAAACCCTAACCCACTGCCACTAACCTAAACCCTTACTCACTGCCACTAACCTTAACCTCAACCCAAACCCTTACCCACTGCCACTAACCTTAACCTTCACCGACTGCCACTATCCCAAACCCTAACCCACTGCCACTAACCTTAACCTTAACTGACTGCCACTAACCCAAACCCTAACCCACTGCCACTAACCTTAACCTTAACCCAAACCCTAACCCACTGCCACTAACCCTAACCCAAACCCTAACCCACTGCCACTAACCCTAACCCAAACCCTAACCCACTGCCACTAACCTTAACCTTAACCCAAACCCTAACCCACTGCCACTAACCCTAACCCAAACCCTAACCCACTGCCACTAACCTTAACCTTAACCCAAACCCTAACCCACTGCCACTAACCCTAACCCAAACCTTAATCCACTGCCACTAACCCTAACCCAAACCCTAATCCACTGCCACTAACCCTAACCCAAACCCTAATCCACTGCCACAACCCTAACCCAAACCCTAATCCACTGCCACAACCCTAACCCAAACCCTAATCCACTGCCACAACCCTAACCCAAACCCTAATCCACTGCCAGAAAACCCTAACCTTAACCCACTGTTGCAGGCTCCAATAGAGCTGTTGTGATACTTTAGTGTTACACTCCACCCTACGATCTGTGGTAGGACCACTGACTCCAAAAGCCAAACTCAGTGCTCATTTGTTGGTGGGTGTTCAAAGCTCAGTCCAGTACACACACAGATACAAGCACACTAACACACAGACACAAGCGCACTCACACACAGACACAAGCGCACTTGCACACAGACACAAGCGCACTCACACACAAATATGTGTACATACGTACTCACACATAAACATGTACATACACATTCACACACAAATATCACACACAAATATGTGTACATACACACTCACACACAAGTATGTGTATATATACACTCACACACAAATGTGTGTACATAATTAATCACACATAAAAGTGTTCATACATACACAATCTCTCTTCAAACAGGCACGGTGTCAGACAGACCCAGCAGTTCATAGGTGTGTGTATGTGCGTGTGGGTGACTGTGTGTTCACACACTTTACTGCACAGCTGGTTTTTGGGAATCAGCACATTTAACACCCAATTGGCGGTGTTGCAGGCATCCTGTCACCACGGCAACCAGAGTCTCCCCAATGGCTGTCCTAATGCATCCTATAAATCAGCACTGTGTGTGAGAGTGTGTGTGAGAGTGTGTGACAGCACTGTGTGTGAGTGTGACAGAGCTGTGTGCATATGAGTGTGTGACAGCACTGTGTGTGAGTGTGACAGAGCTGTGTGCATATGAGTGTGTGACAGCACTGTGTGTGAGTGTGACAGAGCTGTGTGCATATGAGTGTGTGACAGCACTGTGTGTGAGTGTGACAGAGCTGTGTGCATATGAGTGTGTGACAGCACTGTGTGTGAGTGTGACAGAGCTGTGTGCATATGAGTGTGTGACAGCACTGTGTGTGAGTGTGACAGAGCTGTGTGCATATGAGTGTGTGACAGCACTGTGTGTGAGTGTGACAGAGCTGTGTGTATATGAGTGTGTGACAGCACTGTGTGTGAGTGTGACAGAGCTGTGTGCATATGAGTGTGTGACAGCACTGTGTGTGAGTGTGTGTGTGTGAGAGTGTGTGACAGCACTGTGTGTGAGTGTGTGAGTGTGTGAGAGCAATGTGTGTGAGTGTGTGTGTGTGAGAGTGTGTGACAGCACTGTGTGTGAGTGTGTGAGTGTGTGACAGCACTGTGTGTGAGTGTGTGTGTGTGAGAGTGTGTGACAGCACTGTGTGTGAGTGTGACAGAGCTGTGTGCATATGAGTGTGTGACAGCACTGTGTGTGAGTGTGACAGAGCTGTGTGCATATGAGTGTGTGACAGCACTGTGTGTGAGTGTGACAGAGCTGTGTGCATATGAGTGTGTGACAGCACTGTGTGTGAGTGTGTGTGACAGCACTGTGTGTGAGTGTGTGAGTGTGTGACAGCACTGGGTGTGAGTGTGTGGGTGTGAGAGTGTGTGACAGCACTGTGTGTGAGTGTGACAGAGCTGTGTGCATATGAGTGTGTGACAGCACTGTGTGTGAGTGTGACAGAGCTGTGTGCATATGAGTCTGTGACAGCACTGTGTGTGAGTGTGACAGAGCTGTGTGCATATGAGTGTGTGACAGCACTGTGTGTGAGTGTGACAGAGCTGTGTGCATATGAGTGTGTGACAGCACTGTGTGTGAGTGTATGTGTGTGAGAGTGTGTGACAGCACTGTATGTGAGTGTGTGAGTGTGTGACAGCACTGTGTGCATGTGTGAGAGTGTGCGTGTGTGTGTTTCTGAGTGAGTGTGTGCATAAGTGACAGCATTGTGTGTGACTGTATGAGTACGAGTATGAGTGTGAGTGTGAGTGTGCATGTGTGAGTGTGAATGTGCATGTGTGAATGTGAGTGTGAGTGTGCATGTGTGAATGTGAGTGTGAATGTGAGTGTGAGTGTGCATGTGTGAATGTGAGTGTGAGTGTGCATGTGTGAATGTGGGTGTGAGTGTGCATGTGTGAATGTGAGTGTGAGTGTGCATGTGTGAATGTGGGTGTGAGTGTGCATGTGTGAATGTGAGTGTGAGTGTGCATGTGTGAATGTGAGTGTGAGTGTGCATGTGTGAGTGTCTGGTCTCACGATGCGAAGACTGAGTCTGTCTAACATGGTTCCATGTGGGCCCACTGCTGGGGTGCCACCCCCAAATTCCCACAGCAAATTATGCTCACTTGTGATCTCAATAAATTGATGTCAGGGAGCAGGAAGGAATTTGTGTTGTGTGAATAGAATATAATGTGCTGAAGCTGTGTGCAAATGCTCTGTGCTGGCTGTGTGCCAGATTAGGAGCAGAAGGATGGGAGAGCAGGGCTCAGCATGGGGCGGAACGCTGCTGTTTGTTTTCACATCAAACCCCGCATGTTTAATAAAGCGCATGAATAATGCTGCGTCCCACAACTGAAGTCTCCCATTTTCAAACACATTTTGGTTTAAGTTCCAGAAAATTGAGCTTGTGATTCATAAATACGAGATTTCATGGTGTTGAATGTGATTGAAAAGTCTGATTGTCACATTATGGATTATCTTTCTATTTGGATATGCTAATACAGCACAGGCTTTTTAAATGGAGCAAAAGCCCCGGAAAGCCTTGAGCTCATACAGACAGCACTATCAAACAGCAAGCCTCTCCCACCTGTAGTTTGCTTCTGCACTGATACTCTTCTGTCCGATCATACCGTAGAGGAGCTGGTGTTCATCCCAGCCCATACCAACACACCTGAGGCGCCTCCATGACCCAGTCATGGTCCTCAGGCAAGGCCATGATTAGTTGAATCAGGTGTTTTTTTGCTGGCATATGAGCAGACAGTCATGTTCCAGTCTGCTCTCATTCAGGATCTCCTGTGCTTAACTCAGTGTCATATCAGATTTAGGGTGGAGACCATACACAGCAGAGCCCAGAGTTCAAAGGAGAGGGTAAGGCTGTTTTTGTGGTTATTGTTATGTTTTTTAATGAATGAACATACTGTACATAGCATAGTCTATATTTATTTCAGTAATGAAAAGTCATACACCTTTGAAATTTGCCTAAAATATGAATGCAAAGTGAACAGTGGCATTTAGCATGGTCCTGCAGGGCATGCCAGGGCGTGCCAGGGCTGCGGTCCTTCAGCTCTTACCTGTCTGCGGCCCTTCAGTTCTTACCTGTCTACGGCCCCTCAGCTCTTACCTGTCTGCGGCCCTTCAGCCCTGACCTGTCTACGGCCCCTCAGCTCTTACCTGTCTGCGGCCCTTCAGCCCTGACCTGTCTACGGCCCCTCAGCTCTAACCTGTCTGCGGCCCTTCAGCTCTTACCTGTCTGCGGCCCTTCAGCTCTTACCTGTCTGCGGCCCTGCAGCGCTTACCTGTCTGCGGTCCTTCAGCTCATACCTGTCTGCGGCCCTCAGCTCTTACCTGTCTGCGGCCCTGCAGCGCTTACCTGTCTGCGGTCCTTCAGCTCATACCTGTCTGCGGCCCTCAGCTCTTACCTGTCTGCGGTCCTTCAGCTCATACCTGTCTGCGGCCCTCAGCTCTTACCTGTCTGCGGTCCTTCAGCTCTTACCTGTCTGTGGCCCCTCAGCTCTTATCTGTCTGTGGCCCCTCAGCTCTTACCTGTCTGTGGCCCCTCAGCTCTTACCTGTCTGTGGCCCCTCAGCTCTTACCTGTCTGTGGCCCCTCAGCTCTTACCTGTCTGTGGCCCCTCAGCTCTTACCTGTCTGCGGCCCCTCAGCTCTTACCTGTCTGTGGCCCCTCAGTTCTTACCTGTCTGTGGCCCCTAAGCACTGAGGGCAGGAAATATTGGCAGTCGAAGTGACGGTTTTGATGAATGAAGGTTTATTCTACATTTACATTTATTTATTTAGCAGACGCTTTTATCCAAGGTGACATAAGAAGACTAAGGTAGAGGTCAGAAAAAGGCGCACATAATGTGAGACAAGAAGTAAATGAACTGACGATGAGGCTGCCAGACCGGTAAACACACAAAATGAGAAGAAGGGCTGTCCTGCGTTCCACCACCCACCCCGGCCCCAGCGCCAGCCGAAATTAGGCCCAGCTCCCTGAACCAAAGGCTGGCTTGCTCTCCTCTGCATGCAGCTATGACCAGCACACCCTACCTCTGCGCAGCTACAACCAGCACACCCTACCCCTGCGCAGCTACAACCAGCACACCCTACCCCTGCGCAGCTACAACCAGCACACCCTACCCCTGCGCAGCTACAACCAGCACACCCTGCCCCTGCGCAGCTACAACCAGCACACCCTACCCCTGTGCAGCTACAACCAGCACACCCTACCCCAGCACAGCCACAACCAGCACACCCTACCCCTGTGCAGCTACAACCAGCACACCCTACCCCTGCGCAGCTACAACCAGCACACCCTACCCCTGCGCAGCTACAACCAGCACACCCTACCCCTGTGCAGCTACAACCAGCACACCCTACCCCTGTGCAGCTACAACCAGCACACCCTACCCCTGCGCAGCTACAACCAGCACACCCTACCCCTGTGCAGCTACAACCAGCACACCCTACCCCTGTGCAGCTACAACCAGCACACCCTACCCCTGCGCAGCTACAACCAGCACACCCTACCCCTGCGCAGCTACAACCAGCACACCCTACCCCTGCG
>JAFBMS010000559.1:0-85317 GCA_019788955.1 Albula glossodonta | reverse complement strand
GAAACACTGCAAATACAGGAAGCTCTATGCTGTAATGAGATCTAATGCTGCACTACAGGTGAAGGTGAAAGGATAGGCGTCCTTTCTATTTATACTGTTTGAAAGTATGGCTGACTTCATTTTATGGGTGGGATCAATCTTAATGTCTGGTGACATGCCAAGGTTCTGCTTTAAATAAATACAATTTTTTTTTATATATCTGGCTTTCAAAATCTTGTGTAATTTGACTTTTAGCAGGAACAGTAATTGTTCGTGCTCATTTCTCATGACCAATCTTGCCTAGTTCAAGACACGGTTAATATCCTGTTGTGCCATCATGTCAGCAATGGTGATGCTTTCCTTTCAGGCCTATCCAACTGAAAGAATGAAAAAATATGGTATTGTAGACAAACTCTGTCTACACTTGTACACCAGAGAGCAGCAACAATGATGAAAACTGGTCAAACAGGTCCAATATACAGAGTACACAATGTATTTCAGAGCAAGGTTCAAACAGTGCAATGTGAACACGTTAGAAATACCCTTGTTCTTCATTAACTGACACTGAATACAACCAACCTACAGGTGTCATTATGATTAATTAGTATGTGGTTCAACAGTGTTCAAAGTTAATGACATATCTTTCATTTCTCTTTGGTTTCAGTTGTTAATTTGTATTACATCACACATCATTATAGGGAGTGTTTGCTGTCAAACTTGGCTTTCACCCTTCACTTAACCCACCCTGAGAACCATTATATGTAGAAACAATGTGTACCCAAATCTTGACTTGACATATTTCTAATGTTATAGCATGTTGGAATTTGTTTGGATGTCATGCAGTGTCATTTCTTATGGCTATATGTCTCCAAGAAAAATGCAAATGTTTCTTGATTGTTTACACAGAAAGCCACGCTTATGTAGCAATATATTTGTATATGCCCAAGTAACTTTTTTTCTTAAACTTTTAACTTTTTTTAATTCATGTTTACCTATGTTACAGTAGATGTATTTTACATTCCTAATGGTGATTTTTTTTTAAGTATTTTGGAGGAAATCTAAATTATTTTTATTACACTGTATATTTCCATTTGTGTTTTATTACACAAACGTAATAAAAAACAGTATGTATAACAACAAAATCATCTTTTATAACAGGATACTGTACATAGGTAGTATTTGGCACACTGAAAATAAAAAAGGAATATGGTGGTGGGAATTACAGTTCTATTCGGAGACTCAAATCATTTGACTCAGTTAAAAAAAAATTCTTCAGCAATTCCTTTATTGCATCCATATAAGTGCTAAGGGTACACACGATCGGATGTAATAATGTTTTAAATTTAAACCAAGCATGCAGTTGAAATTATGAAGAATTTTCAGTTACCTTATAACAAGTAAAGCAATAAAAACAGGGAAACATTTACAAAAAGGATGATTTTAAAACTGAATCGAACTGCCTATGAGTGGAAGCCTTTATTGGTTAATCTCTAAGATCAAGGGGGTAAAAATTAAGAAACATTGAACCAACAATTTTTGTCAGTTTTGTAAAAGAAACAAAAAGCTGTCCTGAGACTAGACCAATGGCTAGCCAGAGATGAAAGGGCTGACCTATCAAATGATCAGTAAAGTGGTGATACATCTGCAGACTATGTTTGCAAAGGAATACAGCATGACTACAGTGGCTACACTGTTCATGTTGTGTTTCTGACATGTTATCTGTTGTACTAGACTGTATAGGCTATCAATATATTGTATATACTATGTTACATTGTCAGGTGAATTGTTCACAAAAGTAGGAAACTGTTTTTACATTTAATATGTTCTGCATATGTTGATATGACAAAGCCTAATTTTAAAGTGATGTGATGCTTGTTGTAGCTTTAAGGTTTTAATGTTGTTTTCATTAAAAAAAAAAAAGAAAAAAAAACAAAAAAGAGGCTAGGGCAGGAAACTGTTTCCTATTAGCCAAGTTGACAAAAGTCAAACACTAGGCGAGGCATAGTGTATCAGTAGTCTGATTCATTCTTTCTCAGTATGTGGGAAACATGAGTATTTGAATATTCTAAAAAGAGAAGTTAGCACACCCCGCTGTATGGGTGACAGCCAGCTGAAATATGACTTAAGTGATTTAGCAGATTTATATCTGTGGGATATGTTACAAAACAAACTCAACTGTGATATGTTACACAACTAAGATATCCGATACCATACATTTATGAAACATGACTTTCTAAAGCAAACTGGTATACCGTTGTATCAAAAGTGCATTCAGCTAACAATTTCGTTCAGTACGTGGTCCAGCGGCGAGCCGTGTCAGTCACTCTATATAGTGAATGCTACGCTACATTAATATTTCCAAACTTCAATAAATACAGCACCCCAACCACAAAACTGCTTCGCTAGATGTAACTTGACCCAACTAAGATATCTGTTGGATAGAAACGCTTTCTGTCCTCATATTTAACGTTACCTATTGGTTTTGTGCACCAACCATTATAAGAGGTTGCTATGGATAAACCGGAGGGCACTGGCAGGCAGCGATCTCACTCTGACATCGTCACTCAGTATAGGAGAGCTATGGTTATTCATAGTTCTAATCTAGAGAAAGGAATTAGCTTGTTCCTTATAAATCAACGTAATTTTTCTCTGTATCATTTGTCCAGTTAGCTAGAATAATGAATAATTAACTAGAATAATGCAAGACAGAGCTAACCAGACAGAAAAAAACAATACACAAAATAAACTGTAAATAATCTGTGACTATTGAGCTACATACTAAGATAAAACTAGCCTGTGCTACGTTAACATTACCAAACTTAATACATGCTGCACCAAAGACCACAAACATGTTCAGCTCGATGTAACTGGTTGCCACTAAGATATTTGCCGGATAAAAGCCCTTTTTAACCGCATATTATTTAACGCTACGTATTGGTTTTGTGATTCAACCTTTACCAGCTATTGCCATGGTTTCTCCTAATCGTCCAGAGCCGTCAGGCAGTGCGATCTCACTCTGATACTAGAACTAATATCATTTATTCACTTTAAATATATAGGGCCTTATATATCTTATAATAACAATAAATCAGTAATGCATTAAATACTACTTGTATTAACAGAATGACCATATTGCAGTTACATATATGATGAAGCACAACTAGCTAGACCTGTAATATATAATACATCTTACAATAATTATAAATCAGTAATGCATTAAATACTACCACTTTTAACAGAAGTAGTTACCTTTACCATACTTATATCCTGGTCACTTTGTCCATGCAATGCATTGTCATCACAGTCTACCATATTTGTCTTTCTGTAGATAAAATCTGTTTTGCACCTTATCATACAGCACCATGCATGACAATGCATAAATATGCATCACATTACACAATGAATCGTGCCATCACATTCAAACTCAGGTTCTTCAGAAGCTCTAAAATCTAGTTGAGTATTGTAGTGTAAGATAAGGACAAAGTTGAGACTCCCCACCAAACCAGATTCACTACCCTTTGGGATCCACCCACCACAAGGACACCAAGGACACCAGGACAAGCAACAACTAAGTACATTTTAATCAGAAACAAACTGAGTTGCCAACAATTCCACCCCCCCTCCCACAAAGGCCTTCCTCACCCACCCACTTCCTGCTTCCCAGTCCTCCCTCCATCTGGCCCTGGCCCACAGGTAAGCAATGCCCCCCCTCAAGTGCATACACACAAAGGTGCCCCACCCACAGCACTCCAAATTTACTAGTTCCCTGGGCATAAATACCATTCCCAACAATCAGTTATTGAATGATTGCTGTACCTGCTCCAAGACTCAAGCTCACAAAAAAAAGCACACCAACAGTGCTGTCTGGACAACTGACAGCACATGTAGACCAGCAAGCCACTTCACATTTCAGATTAGTTTGGTTTGTCAGGCTCTACAAGTGGTCATTCCTCCAAGACAGGCTGCCCTACTGACAATCACAGGCGCTCCTCTGAATGCCAGGTCTCTCACCTGTCTGACTTTTGACAGGGTCAACCACGTGGTCTTGCTCTCACCACTGGCTTGGATGAGCATGAACCTGCGGAAGTGCTCTTCCAAATGCAACTTATTGCATACTATAGAATAAAAAATGCAAACAAAATTTGTACAGTCAGGAGTTGTGCTAGAACCCCCTGGTGACCCTTCCACATAACCAGGACACAAGGAATCAGGTTAGCAGAGGCTTTAAGACAGTTAAAAAAAATAAATAAATCATGGACGGACAGCCACCAGCCACCCGCTTTTACCCGGGTCGCCGTCTGCACAGGACTTGGGATGAGGAAGGCTAAGGAAAGGAGAAGGCAAAACACAAAAATCACCCCTCTGTGGACTGGGCAGAGCAGAGTCACACACGCGTGTCGTTATAATTCCGTGGTGCACGTCCCTCACCACTGGGGCTATGCCCCTGCTCGCTTTCTGCCCAGCCCGGGGTATGCAGCTCTGCCGCCCGTTGCCTTCTCCCCTCACTTGCGCTGTACACTACCAGTTCCTCAATCGACCACCGGCACGGTCAATCCCTGCCTCCACGCACACCACACACGCACCTAAAGAGAAGGTGCGTGACACAGAAAGTGACACAACCAGACAGTGGTCTATATTGTGTCTGGGAACAACTTTAATTTCGAACGTTGGGAGGGATCAATGTTCTCTACTGAAACTTTCCACAAAAGGTCTACTTACTGTTGGTCTTCATAAATGATCACACAATTTCCATTTCTGGCATTTACGTTTATTTAATTTTTTCAGAATCCAGTTTAAATTTATGTAGCTTAACACCAATTTCTGTCAAATATAAATGGTAAAAAAAAAAAGGAAGTGAGTTTTCTTAAGACACTACATTTGATACCACAGGAGAGCAAATTATGAACACACAAGCTGAATTCAGTGATTCATTTACTTTGTTCAGGTGGATAGCAGTGCTCCATGAAATAATGAAATACACTCATCCATTTTGACATTTACAGTTATGGTTAGGAGGGATAAAAAATATGAACTATATTTACTTACTGAAAAGCAAGAAAGAGTAAAAGGGTGGTTGTGCATTACACTTTGAATTAGTCTGAAAGAGAGCCAACAACAGTTATTTTCATTGAGAAGTCTTGACTGAAGTACTGAGCTGGATGCTGAAGTCGTTTCATTTGGACACTGCCTTGATTTCCTCCAGGATTCTCTTCTTGTTGTTGGCCACATTCAGGGCTGCCACACGCATCAAGTCCTCTGCTGTTTCCTTGTCGTAGGGCAATGAGAATATGGGGTATCTCTCCCTCCACTTCTCTACATCCCCTGAGAGATGGAGGGGATATGTAGGGAAATTTAGAGAATAACAGACAATTTATTTACTTTTAATAATTCCATTAATTAACTCTAATATAAGGTCAATGGTCCCAGGGGGATTTATGACATTTTGCAAGAAGTGACAATATACTAGGATTTCCATTGTTCTGTCCACATACATACATTCATACACAAAGCTAAAAAACCAATAGTTCCTTCAACTTATTATTCTTCTTATTATTTTTCAGAACCGAGTTGAAGAACAGACCTTCACAGTTGACGATGTTGAAGAGTGGCATGTGAATGACTGTGGGTCCTTGCTCTCCTTTAAACACATAGAAGTCCTTTGGGTTCTCCTTCTCTTCCTCTGGTACATCCACAGAGGGGAAGGGGATCCCAGACTCCTTACAGTATTCAGCTGCCAGATTCACTGTCTGGAGGGGTGAAAACAACGAGTCAGACAGCTTCATAAAACCAATAAATTACCTGTGCAGCACCTGCACGTACAATGTTGTGTCTTATGAAAATATTACATTTTACTGACTGTGTTGTGCTTTTTACTGACTGATTTGTGATCTAGGCAATGAAGTAATCATGAAGTAATCTAGGATTAATTCATGTACCGGTAATATACTGGCAAAATTAATATAAAACAGGTAAAATAACTTACATTTTCATCAAATTTCCATTTGATATAAAACCTGAGGTGTTAAAACTGTGTACTGTACTCATTACTTAGAATCACTACGGATTCTAAAGTAATTAGATGCTAAATTAAAAAGAAAGCTTGGTTCTGTTAAACGGGTCACTATGTATGCATACTGCTCCAAGTTCTCATGGTGTTGAAATGATTAAGTGGGATGATTGCTATGTATAGGTCCCTGTTACAGTGTATCCTCCTTCTGGGTTTATACAAGTCTTGTTTACTGCTCACACCATCCTCAGTTTTGGATCTGTCAGTATCTACTGTGTCTCAGCCCATGAAGGTACATGAGTCTTACCATGAATGGATCCCCTGCACTAAAATCAAAAGACAGGATGAGGTCCACCTTCCTCTCAGCACGGAGAGCAGCCACATAGGGGGAGTTCAGCAGAATCCCTGCATCCTCCAGATGTCTGTGTGTTTCTGACAGCAGCTCCTCTGGGAATTTACCCTCTGAACACACAAACACAAGGCCACAACAAGAGGGATGACTGCCCTGGAAATCCATGGATGTTAGCTTTAATTATCCTTTATTTTACCACCGGGGTTGTACTGGTCTTTAACATCATATCTAATGACGGTTGCTGATTTCACTTGAGACATTGATAGAGACATTGACAGACTTAAAAGTTGCCTGGGGGCAGGGCCTCCAGGTGGCTCACAGGGCAAGATGCCAGCCTGGGAGCCCTGAGGTCAGGGGCCTTAAACCCAGCTTTGCTTTGGGTGGAGGTCCACATTTGGCAAGGTACAATTTGCCATGATAGGGGGTAAGCCAGCTAAGCTTGTTGGTCTCATCACAACAGTGCCCTCTCTAGTCATGCTGGGCCCCTGTGGCAGCACAAACTGCCTCTACAGGGCCCATCAACATTATGCCAGCTTGTTTGATGTACATCAAATATTACGGTTACAGGAGTAAAATCTGAGCAAGCAATATAACAAGAACCCATTCCTGTTAGCTACATTATCTAATTAAAACATCTGTGATGAGACGCATAAAATGCTCAGTATTGGAATGATATCCAAAATGATGGTTTATTCAACCTATTAATCCTAGTTTCCTAGTTTTGCTAGTTTTGGGTAAAATATGACTTTTCAATGGAGTGTACAATGAAATAGAATGGTCAAGTGTGCAATGATAAGACACCGCACTGAACAGTGTTCCTCATTTAGACTTTCAGCATTACTCAGATAATCTGTCAGCCATTACTGATGGCATGTATAGAGACATGTGTGTGATAGGGGATAGACAAAGAGAACACACTTACCTTCTGCAGGGTATTTGTACAGGAAGTTGTATTTTTTGCCCCAAGACCAGTTTGCCATCACCTCCATAGTTTTGAGGACAATCTGTGTAACTGTAATGGAAAACCATTTCTGTCTCTCTCATTTAAATCTTACTTATTTATACATTTATGGAAATGTCATAGAAACGTATACACTGAAGCTCAAAATATGGAACTTGAGTTTAATTTTTTAGTACAGTGGAAGTTTTTACTTGTAAATGTTTGGTTCTTAACAAATTCATATTCTACCATACCAAAGGAGATAAATACTTATTCATGCATGACTTTTCAGTTAACTACTCATTTAATTTACACAAATATGTATCTAGGTTATTTTTTCCACTTTGATTGAATTCAATGCTTTTTGTAGATGATTCACATTAAGACCCAATTAGATTTAATCCTACTTTGTTGTGTAACAAGGAACATAACATAAAGCCAGGTATATGAGGAGTATGAAATGAAAAGAATGTATAAATGTTACGCATCACTTGTTGCGGTAGAATGTCTGGCAAAGAGTAGATTGATGTAATCCAAACATAAGAAAACAAAGACTATCTAATAACTATATTAGTTACTTCTGCAAAGAGTGACTGAATTTGGAATTAAGGAATGTGACAGTAGGTGTTCTCACTCACCATCTGATAGCATTGAAAAGTAGGATCCTATCTTGCTGAATTCATCTTTGCAGCTCTGAAACCAGGCTGCATTGAGATGTGGACACAAAGAGACACAGACTCACAATTGAAGAGTGTTAAAAGAATCAATCCAAAGTACAAAAACCTAATGAAGTACATCATTCATAGCATGGAACCTTGGTTCTTCTAAGCAGGGATCTATACATAAAATTAACAAATGAGTATGAGAATAATACCTAACTTCCAATATCTCAGTCTCTAATAAGCACCAGGTGTGTTTGACAGGGAAAGCAAATTACCCTGGCAATCATTGGAAGCTATATAGTATGTCACCCTTCTTCAGCAGAGAACTATAGTTATATAAATATTGTGACTGAAAGACAACTCATGAATTTGACTTGAAAATTACATTATTTGAGAGGTTTCTGAAAAATCAGAGAAAAGTAAGATCAGACTTGTTGTATTGTCCACACCTGTCAAGCTACCATTCTTCTCTGAGCATCGACGGTTGACACCCACTGCAATGATAGAGAAGGCTGGTATTAGACTGTTAAAAAAATTCACTGAGGTCTACAGTACAATCACAAACATCTCTCACTGACAGAACAGCTGGCACCTGTTAACCCTGTCTTTGCTGAAAAATAAAAAACTAAATAATTAATTTGCTTTCCATGGCAATATTAATATAGGCCAACAATAGTGCACTGGTTAAATTAAACAGAAACTATCTGTAGCTTTATACAGTATGGAAATATGTAAAAAATACTATTAAACCCTATGCAGTGTTAAACCAGGGTCACCAACTTTGGGTACCTGGCTGGAGTGAGATTTGGATGCCATGGGCTTAATAAATCACATGCACATATTTCTCAATATACTCAATCCACCATCAGGGTTTACAACAGTGTGCAGCTTGCACATGTGGCAGGAGCAGGGGCTTAGCTCTAGGGTTTAAGGATATAGCCTGACTGTGCCACCCTAGGACTTCCACCCAGGGGAATACTCACAATTTGACATTCTTAGACAAACACTAATCCAATAATGGGCACGCAGATTCATTCACTAATAAAAGTCTCAAATCTACAATGTTTCATTGAATCATCACAAGTTTAAAGGGCAATGAAACCAGCTGCACAGTGAATGAGGGAGGCAAAATTAACATGAACCTAAACATTTTCAGTTACAAATTCATGAGTTACTATTATTGGATAACATGAGTAGTGTTGACAAAAAACAGACGTTTCCATTACTTTGTTCACACCCTCATCAAATCTATTAGAATTGGCATACATTAAAATGAATTATATTTGAGCATTATTAAAGTGCCTATGTAACATTTTTAATCTTTGGCAGCGCCTTCAATTAGTTTTTCCTCTTCCTCACTTGCTCTCTCCACTCTCATCACTCTTAGTGTTGTCGTTCCAGATCTCAGCTCGTTTTGTTGGGGTTTCCATGGCCTTTTTGTCTCAGTGAATAAAGTAAACACAGTGTCAGTTAGCTATATAAAGTATGGGCTCCAGCTGGATGTATAAGGAGATGGCTGTCTATTGCCATTGTAAAATGGGCCTATGACTCCATTATAAAATCTCATGTATCACTATTATTTATTTATTTATTTTATTTTTTTTTTTTTTTAAATTAAAAACTCAGCCATTAGCCTGCTGAAGTTTCTTGAATTGCCTTTTCGAAATAGTGACCACCACAGCGTGTGCTAGGACATTTGGGCTGTGAATCATTTCATTGGCATAAATAAGCTATATTTGTTGAATTGTAAGAACTACGTTTCTCATGATGTTCTGGCATGTGTAGTAGAGAAAGACAATAACTGGAAGTCACTTACATTTGAAGAAACGACAGCTAACGATTTATTCTGTTTCTGTTTTTATTATGTCTTCTTCTTTGTAACTCGAGTCCATATTTTGTAAAGCTTTTTGTTCGGTAACAGCCGTATACCTCTCCAACTCATCGATTTCATCTGCTGCCACTCGGGTGTTTCTGTGCGGTTTTCAGAAGCTTCTTGTCAGGACGAATGCATTGTGGTCGTTAGAGTTATCTCAAACAGTGAGAAAACTGTACTGATCGGGTTGCGCATGTATCAAAAGCTACATTTTAAAATACATACCCATCTAACTTATTTAGGCTAATTCTTACCGATGTTTGACCGTTCAGCACTATTCAAGATTAATTTGTCTCGCAATAAAAAAAAAAAAAACACAAAAAAAATACTGAGTACATGACCTCGGTGTCCTCAGTGGTAGCTACGGCCATGAATGCAGAACCGTCAGCATGAGAGGGAAAAGAATGACCGAGGTCCAGACCTCGGCGACCTCATAGCTGGCTACGGGGGTGGTCATGAATGCATAACTATAGTTGCCAATAAGAGCCTGAATGCGTGTGTCTCACGCCAGAAGGGTGAGAGTTGGTAACCCTGGTGTTATGTGCATATTTTTTTGTACTTCTGAGTCATAATGGTCCCCCTTATGCCCTGAATTAGAAGGACTTGTACCGGATACTTACTCGGATCCTCATTCCAGTCCCAATCCTCAATACAGTCGTACTGTCTTAGTAACTCGGCAATCATCATGCGCGCTTCTTCCTCTGAGAGACAAGGAGAGACACACTTGATGTCCCTATTTTACAACAAAACACGTGAGTGTGTGGAAAGACCTGCTGAATGACATGCAGATAAGAATGTTAATCAGAACCAAATTTAAATAATAGAGTACCTAGGATCTGCCATGTGAAAATAAACGTGTTGAATTTGAATGTACTGTACTGTAAATCTAAGAAATCAGATAATGAGAATAATGAGGAAAATTAAGACAAACATGTACAAGCTACTCCAATCGCCATAATGGATCTATTCCAAATCATCTTCAGTAACTTCAGTTTTGTTTATGTTTATGTTTCTACTCCTATCTTCAAGCAATGAGTGAGTGAGAGAAAATGAATGATAAGGAGGTGAAGAGGAGAAAAGGAGGATTGCCTTGCACATTGATCTCGTCTTTGACAGAACGGCTCTTGACTGCACTGAATCCAGAGATATCTGAAAGACATTAGATGACATGGTCAGATGAGTGAGAGAAAATGAATGATATGGAGGTGAAGAGGAGAAAAGGAGGATTGCCTTGCACAATTATCTTCTCTTTGGCAGAACGGCTCTCGACTGTACTGATTCCAAAGATACCTGATACCTGATTAGATGACATGGTCAGATAATGGTAAGTGTGCACAGGGTTCTAAATTTGTGTACTTCACATGTAGAACTGGAATTACTGGCTAGTACTGGCAACAAATGTCAGAGTGAAATGGTCTACTTATGTTAATATGTATATATTATATATATTTTACACAACATTATTTTTTTTTTTTTCAAATATGTTAACATAATTTGTAATTGTTACACAATCAGTATGGTTCTACAGGATGTGTGCATCTTTTGGAGGGTTTAAAGGCTCTGAACAAAAAAAGGTAATTTGTTATGCATATCTTACAAACATGTTAGAATACATTTTAATGGTTGCACATACGGTTGATCCATTTCATAATCATTTCTTGAATGGTTTTGTTGTCTTCCTCTCCATCTGCAAGTGCACTGCCGCACAAAGCTGCACATAAAAGAGCAAATACAGCTGAGTTAAGCATTATAGTGATCACATTAACGTAGAAATGAGCAGTAATAGTAGTACCTTGTAAGTACAGCATATCCCTCTCTTCGACTTTTTTCTTCAGTTCCCCAGCCTCAAAACAGCTCCTGAAGACAGAAGTGTCGATGAAGGCCCCCAGGTGAGAATAACCAACCTCGTGGGGACTGAGCTCAAACCAGCAGGCTGAGAGACAAGTTGAGAAGTTATGTTTTCAAGCAGTGCATTGTAAATAGCTGTCTCTCCATCAACTGTCAAACTGTATTGCAACAGTGTTAGCTTTTCATAGCCTTATACTTAATGGAGCATTAGCATGTAGATAACAACAGCTTGCATGTTCATTAGAACATCGGTGTACAACAGCATGGATAGTTTGATGCAGCTGGAGCACAAAGCAGTTTATAAACTATATTTAAATTTAGTTTCATCCAAGCACATAATACATAAACACTTCTAATGACATTTCATTATTATGTTTGGCGACCCATGGTATGTTCACATTTTTGCTGCACCGAGCTTTTTCATGGTTGGAACTGTGCTAATATAATTCTTTCAGTTAGTCTTGCTAGTTGGCTGATTCTATTGCTTCACTTGGTCATGTAAGTTAGATATTGTGTCTGTCTAGCAACATAATTCTGATTTAAGGCTTACTGTCAAAACATGTTTGCTTTTTAAGATTTTATGAAGTAAGTAAATGAGTAAATTGTTACTTCCTTTTTATCTCAAAGACCTCACTCCAGTAACTTCAGTTCCTATGAAGTGTGTGTGTTTGTGTGTCTGTGTGTCTGTGTGTGTGTGTGTGTGTGTGTGCACTTGCTGTACCTACTCACCTTTATTATGCCCTTTCTTCTTCAGGTCCTGATCATTCACAGTGTAGATGGGGTATGGATTGATTGGGTCCACCTTTGTATCAGAGAGACGACTCTGGTCAATCTGGAGGGTGTGAAAAAGTGAAGGTTTACTGACAGATTTCTGTCTCTTCTCTGATGAAGGTCTGGAGAATCTGAATGCATTTCTTACACCATGATACCTCAGCTGGACGATGATGATAGAGAATGAAGCCCTGCTATTGGGCCATATCCCTACACGGTTCACACTGTAAGTCTCATAACAGTTCAGTTTTCAGGTGAGGATCACATTAAAATTCAGGTTTAACTACCGACCACATCAAGTTTATCATTTTAACTACAGATTAGCTATTAGACTGTCTATCTTCTTTCTCAAATTTGCTTACCATTTTTACATTTTCATAAACAACAGTGGCTGCCCAGAAATCTGTCAGGGAATAGTTTTCATCTTTGATTGCTTCAGCCAACCATTTAGTAACAGCTGTAAGATCAAAAGGAGTCTCCGTTATCCTCTCAATCACTTTGGTCATTGCACTGCGTAACTTTGAGGACCAGTCAGGATCTTCATACAATGCGGACATACACCTGTAAAACACAACGTTTACACATTTTGACACCAGTGTAATATGAGTACCTGCATGTATTTCTGTGTGTTTGTGCATATGTATGTGAGAGAATACTTGCAATTATTACTAACAATTGAAGAAAAAGTTACACTAGATAATAGAAAAGCAGAAAAAATTGGCTGACCAGGTGGAACCTGACACTCCACACAGGTAGAGGGTGCTATCAAGTAGATTGTCCTGTCCCATCTGATCCAGACAACCCAGCAGACCGACCATGGCCCTCTCTCCTCCTCCTGATCCAAGCACAGCAATGTGAGGAACACTGGCCTGAGGTGGGAGGGTGACATAAGGACCTGACTTACCAGTCTTCTTGACTGCAGGTGATTTGTCGGGCAAGTTAACTCTTTGAAAATATCTTGAAACTGGGTGAACTCTCCCCTTTAACTTACCGCCTCACAGTTAATTCCATTGGCACTCAAGCACTTTGCGATCTTCACCTTTCTCTCTGCGACAAATTTAGCCTCACTTTCACTGAGTGATCTTGAAACTCGAATGTACTCACTGCAAAAAGGCAAACACAATTGCACACACTGAATTTTAAAATAATTATGAAGACAATGATGCTTTCTCAGATCCTGAAAATTATAAAAATATGCAATTTCTCAAGGATCTTTTTTGAGGAATATTTTTTAGCCTCATTTCTGAAAAGAAAATACATCCACAATGGATTGAGCCTATGTTTACACTGGATTGTTGCTGAATTATTTATTTACCCACTTTGCTATGAACATATTAAAGTTTATTAGCTTCATAAGTTGATATCTAAATTGCTCTCAAGGTGAAAACAATGAGCAAACTGATTGCAAAGAAAGCGTATCAGTATATTATTAATTGATTGATCGACTGATTGTAGTAACTGGATTGGATATACATACTGAAGAATAATCAATGGATACAAGTAGAAAATATAATTAGATTTAAAAAATGTACCTCTGGGGGTGTCCTGACTGTATCTCCATCTGTAACAATAAAGAATGAGTTCAGTGGTATACCTGAGCACCTCATCACCTAGTGTGAGAGCCTTTTAAAATAGTAATTACAGACCATGTATATAAAGTGATTAACCCAAAATAAGATATATTTGGGTGTGGAAAATAAGGTAATAAATTAACAATGTAATCAAAATGTCTCACAAACAGAATGATTTAAAGAGCCCCATGTTTTCATGAGAGCATAGAATACATGTTCAATTTAAATGGCATATGTTCTTCAAGCTACAGATCCAATACCATTTTATCCTGGATTTATTTTACTTCTTTTTTTGGTAAATATCTAACCTCCCGAGCTGAATATCAATGCATTTATATTGTTGTAGTAGATGACAATACATGTAGCTCATAACAATGCCAATTATTTATACATTTGAAAAATAATACTTTTACCATGCTGGCTTGACAGGTGCCTTGAGCAATTCCCAAAGAAACACTGCAAATACAGGAAGCTCTATGCTGTAATGAGATCTAATGCTGCACTACAGGTGAAGGTGAAAGAATAGGCATCCTTTCTATTTATACTGTTTGAAAGTATGGCTGACTTCATTTTATGGGTGGGAACAAAAGTTAATCTCTGGCAACATGTCATGGTTCTGCTTTGAATAAATGCTAATGTTTTATATATCTTGAAATCCTATCTTTTGTCAGGAACATTAGTCAGTATCTTGTTATTTCTTGGAATCAATTCTCTGAGGCCGATATTGCCTAAATTAATTGTGATATTGCACAAACTCTGTCAGCACTTGTACATCAGAAAGCAGCAAACAAGAATTGTGGCATCAGCCTTCCATTAATACTGATCAAACTCAAACAGGTCCAGTATGCATATTGCTGTCAAACTTTTCTTCACAGAGATTTTACCCACTCTGAGAACCATTATATGTAGAAACAGTCTTGACTTGACATATTTCTAATGTTATAGCATGTTGGAATTTGTTAGGATGTCATGCAATGTCATTTCTTATGGCTATATGTCTCCAAGAAAAATTTAAATGTTTCTTGATCGTTTGCACAGAAAGCCACACTTATGTAGCAAGATACTTGTATATGCCCAAGTAACTTTTTTTTCTAAACTTTCAACTGTTTTTAATCCACAGTTACATATGTTACAGTACATCTATTTTACATTCCTAATGGCAATTTTTTAAAGTATTTTGGGGGAAATCAAAATTATTTTTGTTATTACACTGTATGTCTCCGGTTATGTATTATTTTAGTATGTATAACAAAAAATAATCTTTTATAACAGGATACTGTACATACGTAGTATTTCACACACTGAAGATACAAAAGGAAGATGGTGCAGGGAATTACAGTTCTTTTCAGAGCCTCAAATCATTTGACTCAGTGATTTGACTCAAAAAAAAGATTTGTTCAGCGATTACTTTATTGCTTCCATATGAGTGCTAAGGGCACACACGATCGGATGTAATAATCTACATTTGATGTAGGTGTCATTTAGTGGTATCTTTTAACGTTATCCCAAGTATGCAATTAATTGAAATTATGAAGAATTTTCAGTTGTTTAGTAAAGCAATAAAAATGAGGAAGGATAAAAAGATGTAGATTTTAGAGCTTCTGAGGAACCTCTGAGTTTGCATGTGAAAGCACAATTCATTGTGTAATGTGATGTATATTTATGCATTGTAATGCACGGTGTTGTATGAAAAGTTGCAAAACAGGTCTTCTCTACAGAAAGACAAATATGGTAGACCACGATGACAATGCATCGCATGGACAAAGTGACCAGGGAATAAGTATGTTAAGGGTGAATTTAGTTAGCATGGGTTAGCATGGGCAAGTCGCATAAAGCAGGTAAAGGTTTATTGGATGATGATGAGTATTATTATTACAGTTGATGATTGTACTGGTATTTGTTTATTAAGTTATTGTTTTATATACTGTTACAATTACATCATTGGCGATGTCTCATCATCATCATTAATGTATTACAATACACAGTACATAGTAGAGATGGGCGAAATGAGACGAGGCTCCGAAGCTGCGTCGAATCATTCGAAGCAGCTGTGTTTCGGCACACTGCTCCGGAGCCCCAACCGAAGCACGCGCTTAACGTCATCACGTTTCCTACTTGACGTAACGGACAACTTCAAATGTGGAGCGTTTCCGACAGTTCACAGCGTCAGAAGAAAATTTATGTTCTTATGTTGTTAAGACTCATGATTGTCAATGTTTATTTCTTGTCTTTCATGTTTGATGCAGTTTGCTCTTGTTTTGTAAATACCCCACTGAGTACAGAAAAGGTGAATAAAATCACGAGAATAAAATCACGAAAAGTATGTGTGGAGTTGGTGTTTAAATGTTACAGGCTATCAAACTGTCAAGCACACGCTGTCTGGAGTTCATAACCTTAATAATATTCAAAGGCTTCTGATGTAATTTGAAACATAGGCTACTATCTGAATAACTGCAAATGTTCGCCTTCCTGAAGACTGAATTCTTGTTAGGTTTTATTTATTTTTTTGGACCTCTCAAAGAAATTGAGTGAAATATCCCATAGAAGGCTAAACCCCAGCTAACAGTTGTTGGTTGTCAGAACATGGTCAGAACCTTAAATAAAATATTCCTAGAAACTTTGACCTATTTTCTTAATGTTCCTTGCACGTTATTTACCTGGAATGTTTCCTTGTGGCTGTAACATAACTTGTTCCGAACCATGTGGAATGTTAGAATGTTAACGGCATGTTTACATGATAACATTATGTCAAACCCCACTGAAATATGATCAGGGTCTTCTTGGAATAAGACACTACATACGTATTTAAATAACTACAAATAACGCACATAACCTGGAGATCTTCGTGAGAACGTATAGTTTTCTGCAAAATTCGAAGTAATATCTGTTTCGGGAAATTAAATATATAATTCTGTAAGATAAAATTTGTACCACTTGAAAATATCATACGTACAAGATGATGCTTGCATGATAGAATCTGGGACCATTTTGATCTGGTCACCCGACTAGTGTGCCATGACAGCAATGCACCCAGTCATTGGAAAATGCCGGAAAACGTCCTTAACAAATCCTTCAACAAATCAAGTTAGTAGAATAGCTTTTGTGTGGCGTTTTAAAGTCGAGGGGGAAGAGATCATGTTAATTGCCTAGCTGACCGCTTCAATACGTCCTTGTTCATTAGCAAATCAAACATCACCTCTGAATTTTACAGTAGCTACACACATAGGTTACCTATCTATTGTGACAGGTTCATTAACTGTAAATAGTTATTGTCGTGACTTGTAGCACCGCATTTACTTCAGAATGGGTAGGTTATAGTTGGGGTAGTTACATTTATCTCGATGTTGTTATTTAGCTTCACTGGTCTGCTACCTGCTTTGTAATTATGAGTCAAGTTAAAGCACTGTATTGGTTGTTTTCATCGTGTTACATAAGCTTACAGCGACGTTGCCCATTATTTTTAATATTGGAATTCCATGAGAAGAACTTTGACCACCGCTATGGATAGTTTTTCCTTTAATCTTTGCCACCTTTCTATGTTGTCTGCAACGGAATTCCAAGCTCCTGTGGTATTCCTGGAGCGTCAAAAATATCACAGGAGAGGTGCTAAACACCACATCTATGAACGCGCTTCTCGTTTATGATGGAGTAATAGTTATTAATCAACATATGTACGGAATTCCACATCAAAGTTTGAAAAATAGGGCAGATTTTGTTAGTTCGTTTCAGGTTACGCATAAATTAACACTCAGTTTTAGGAAGAAATTGATAAATGAGGTCCAATGTGTCCAACAAGTCGGAAGCCAAGACAAAAATTACTATATGCTATTCTTCAACTAGTATTACAATATCTATCGCAGTGACGTTCACAAATATGTGTGTGTGTGTGTGTGTGTGTCTGTGTCTGTGTCTGTGTGTCTTATTGCAGGCTACTTGTAATGACATTTTGCCTATGTCCCCAACACAAGTGTTTCGAAACAATTCATTGGGTGTGTGTGTGTGTGTGTGTGTGTGTGTGTGTGTGTGTGTGTGTGTGTGTGTGTGTCTTATTGCAGGCTACTTGTAATGACATTTTGCCTATGTCCCCAACACAAGTGTTTCGAAACAATTCATTGTTCCCATGAGTCAGGGGGCAAAGTGTTTAGTAGCTGTCTAGATTGTTCCAAAATATCAGCTGTGTCAGTGTTTCAAGACATTCCTAATTGTTTCAGTGTGAATTAACGGTGCAGTGTTTCCAAACAGTTTTAATTGTTTCAAAGTGTGGGATGAAGCTGCAGTTTTTCGAAACGTCTTAATTGTTCCTCAGAGTCAACTGCATTTGTGTTTGGAGACAGTCCTAATTATTTCAAAGCTTCAATTAACGGAGCAGTGTTCCGAAGCACTTTTAATTGTTTCAAAGCTGCTGATGACGTGCAGTGTTTCGAGACAGTCCTAATTATTTCAAAGCTTCAATTAAAGGAGCAGTGTTCCGAAGCACTTTTAATTGTTTCAAAGCTGCTGATGAGGTGGCAGTGTTTCGAGACAGTCCTAATCGTTTCAAAGCCTCAATTAAAGGTGCAATTTTTAGACAAAGTCTCAATTGTTCCAAAATGTCAATTAACAGTGCAGAGTTTCCAGACAGTCCTACTAATCGTTTCAAACCATCAGTTAACGGTGCAGTTTTTGGAAGCAGTCTTAATTGTTCTGAGGCATCAGCTATGCTAAGGTTTCGACACAATCTGAGCCTTTCCAATGCATCAGCGTTGTCAATTGGTTTAATGCATTTTCCCCCATGCTGTGATTATCCGTCAAAATAGTCTGATGGCTAAAGCTCTGGGTTTCTGTTTGTGACCTTTCGCAATGTTCTACTTTCCGAATCCGAACTACAGTGTCTTTTCGCTGTTAACAATAGGATGTAATATTTAATTTATGACATTCATCACCCCTAGATGTCACTATCATTGGTGTTCCGAAACAATAGTTTCCAAACCATTTAATTTGCTTCTATTAATTGAAGTTTATCCATGTAGTATAAGTTGTAATTGCCATAGCCATTGCATGTTAATTAGGCTATACTCCTGGCAGTGAGTGCTTGCTAGTTTCGATAGTGTCTGTAACATGTAACACCAGCTCCACACATGGTTTTTGTGATTTTATTAACCTTTTTCTGTCTTCACTGAGGAACTGAATTTATAAACGAGATTAAACAACAAACATGATAGGCAAGATTTAAACCTAGTTATTACTGTGTCACTGCTTTACAACATAACATAATTAACTTCTTACAATTAAGACTGTCTGGAAACACTGCCACCTCATCTGACACTTTGAAACAATTAAAAGTGCTACGGAACACTGCACCGTTAATTGAGGCTTTGAAACAATTTGGACTGTCTCCAAACACTGCCACGTCATCAGCAGCTTTGAAACAATTAAAAGTGCTTCGGAACCTGCTCCGTTAATTGAGGCTTTGAAACAATTAGGACCGTCTCCAAACACTGCCACATCATCAGCAGCCTTGAAACAATTAGGACTGTTTCTAACAGCTGCACCGTTAATTGAGGCTTTGAAACAATTAGGACTGTGTCGAAATGTTATGTGACACTTTGAAACAATTGGGACTGTTTCTAACAGCTGCACCGTTAATTGAGGCTTTGAAACAATTAGGACTGTGTCGAAACACTGCCACGTCATCAGCAGCTTTGAAACAATTAAAACTGCTTCGGAACACTGCTCCATTAATTGAGGCTTTGAAACAATTAGGACTGTCTCAAAACACTGCCACGTCATCAGCAGCTTTGAAACAATTAAAAGTGCTTCGGAACACTGCTCCATTAATTCAGGCTTTGATACAATTAAGACTGTTTCCAAACACTGCCACGTTATCGGACGCTTATGTTATGTTGTAAACAATTAAGACTGTGTTAAAACGTTACCACAGCTGACACTTAGGAACAATCAAGACTGTTTTCAAACGCTTTGGCCGCAGACTCTTAGGAACAAGGAACTGTTTCGAAACACTTGTGATGGGGACATCTGCTGGTGACATAAATGTATGTCATAACAAGTAATCTGCAATAAGTCTGCATTGAAGAATTGGCCATATGTAACGATTTATCAGGATATAAAACAGTTCAAGCATCTTGTAGTTGCATAATCTCACGTGCATATATTTTACGACCCTCTTAAAAACAGATGATCCTCAATGGTCGTGCAAATATGACACATAACCTATGTTATCATGTCACTTATATAGCTTCCTCCTGCAAGTTACATGCTGCATAACAACCAGAAAATTATGAATGTATGTGGCCAACATTAAAATACCATTTCAAAGTCGTTGCTATTTAATAAAACGTATTATAGTGACATCTGAGGAAGTATATTATACTGGTTAATAACTCTAAACTAATATCCACTTCTTCAAAGCAGACTTATTGCAGGCTTAGAGTCAGCGACCACAGCATTTGGAAACAGTCTTGATTGTTCGTAAGAGTGAGCTATGTCAGTGTTCCGAAACATTTCTAATTTTTTCAAAGCATCAAATGGCGTGGCAGTGTTTCAAGGCACTTTTAATTGTTTTGAAGCTTCAGATGACGTGCCAGTGTTTAATTGTTCCAAAGCGTCAGATAATGTTTCGAAATGATCTAAGTCAGTCCAATGCATTAGCATTGTCAATTGTTTGAGTCACTTGTCCCTCTTTGAGAGATAAGCAGGTCATGTAGTGTAATGGTTAACGCTCTGAGCTGCTGTTTGTGAGGAAAAGCGAAGTTGCGTTGTTCGAATCTGAACAAGCGTGTTAACTTTTATCGCATAATTCTTCTACAGCGGGCTATACCTTGTGAATGCGTGTGTATGGAGTAACTAAAAATATGACCCACCAAACCTACTGAGAGAAAGCCTACATGCTGGTTTTAAAGTTTCTCTTGAGGGAATAATACGTTCGCTGATTTGTGTAGGCTACCAGAAAATGTTATCACAAGTGGTTTGAAAAAAGTACGTACAACTATTGCGACACATCAGCTAAATGAGTCAAAGCCTTGAAAAGACAGATTCTTCGGTTTTCTCTTTCGCTTCTCAGGGAAAGCTTATTCGGTCGCTATTATTCGCATGCTCTGCATTCTCAAATAAAGAGATTGACAAAGAAATTATGACAGATCCTTTTAATTGGTAATTCATTCTTGCGTGTGGAAAATGATCATGATGAAACACATGGTTTAACTTAGCTTACTCCTGTAGTCTAAATGTTCCGATGTATGGTTTGATGTAGCTAAACACTGACTTCGTCATTAGTTCAGGACATTTCACACAGATAATCACATCACAGCCTATGTTTCTCCTATCTGCATATTCAAGTAAGAAAAAGCGTAGTAAAGAGACTGTTTATTTAGAAAATACATATGGAAAGTGTAACTTCAAACAGCTACCCTATCAGATTCGAACTTGCGAAGTGACGACAGATAGCCACGGAGTCTTCTCAAAGAACCACAGGCAACTTCTGTTGTAGGTCTGTATTATGTGTATATGATCACGGTGACGTAATACCCATCTCAGTGAAGCGTCGAAGCATTTGCCTCAATTGTGTCAAAAGCATCGGTTTCGCCATTACTAGTACATAATAATGTACCAACGGGCAACAATAGACAGTGGTGTAACATCTAGAGTTCATCAAGATCTTGCAGCCAATTCTATAAGCAATTTCAACAAAAACAGAAACACTTTTCCTCCACCGGCCAGTACAGTAATTTACTCGAGGTGCTACACTTATCTATAATGGTGGCTAAGCGCCTCTAACATTTACATGCCCAATTACAAGGCTAAAAGCCCCCCCCCCCCCACAACGTACACAAACTCCCAGGCTGAAACATTACACACTGTAGGAGGAAACTATGCAAAAGAACACTAAACCAATATTTACCCATAACTCCCCAAACCAGGAACAGACATGAAATACATGAACTCACCGCTACAATAATAACACAAATAATAGTAGCATTACAAGTCTAGCTTGTTGTGCTTCACCATACATGGAAGACATATATTGTCATTCTCTTGCTAGTAGTAGTAATGTAGAATTGATGTATTGGTATAAGACTTATTATTGTCATTATTACTATTGCTGTTGGTATTATTATTATTATTATTATTATTGTTATTATAAGTAGTAGTAGTAGTTCTACTACGTTGTATTATTGTTGCCGTTGGTATTATTATTATTATTATAGCTGTTGGTATTATTATTATCATTATTATTATAATTTCCTTTGGTAATAGTAGTAGAATTTATAATAGGAATGATGTACTGTTACTATTTCATCACTATTGATGTATCATCAGGATTCATAATTCGTGTATAATTATACACAGCAGTGCATAATAGTTGTACAAGAAGAATTTCAAGTCTAGCTAGTTGTGCTTCATCATACATGTATAACTGCAATATGGTTATTCTGTTAAATGAAGTGGTATTTAATGCATTACTGGTGTATAATTATTGTTAGATGTATTATATCTTTAAAGTGAACAGATGATACATTGGTTCTTGTGTCAGAGTGAGATCGCACTGCCTGACGGCTCTGGGCGCTCAGGAGAAACCATCGCAATAGCCGGTAAAGTTTGAATCACAAAATCAATACATACCGTTATTTATTTAATATGCGGTTTAAAAGGGATTTTATCCGGCAAATATCTTAGTGGCAACTAATTACACAGCGCTAAGCATGTTTGTGGTCGTTGGTGCAGTATGTATTAAGTTTGGAAATGTTAACGTAGCATAGGCTAGTTATGTGTAGTTAGTATGTAGCTCAATCCTCACAGATTATTTACTGTTTATATTATGTATTATATTGTTTTTTTCTGTCTGGTTAGCTGTGTCTTGCATTATTCTATCTAACTGGACAAGTGGTACAGATACAAATTACGTTGATTTATAAGGAACAAGCTAATTCCTTTCTCTAGATTAGAACTATGAATAACCATAGCTCTCCTATACTGAGTGACGATGTCAGAGTGAGATCGCTGCCTGCCAGTGCGCTCCGGTTTATCCATAGCAACCTCTTATAATGGTTGGTACACAAAACCAATAGGTAACGTTAAATATGAGGACAGAAAGCGTTTCTATCCAACAAATATCTTAGCTGGGTCAAGTTACATCTAGCGAAGCAGTTTTGTGGTTGGGGTGCTGTATTTATTGCAGTTTGGAAATATTAATGTAGCGTAGCATTCACTATATAGAGTGACTGACACGGCTCGCCGCTGGACCACGTACTGAACGAAATTGTTAGCTGAATGCACTTTTGATACAACGGTATACCAGTTTGCTTTAGAAAGTCATGTTTCATAAATGTATGGTATCGGATATCTTAGTTGTGTAACATATCACAGTTGAGTTTGTTTTGTAACATATCCCACAGATATAAATCTGCTAAATCACTTAAGTCATATTTCAGCTGGCTGTCACCCATACAGCGGGGTGTGCTAACTTCTCTTTTTAGAATATTCAAATACTCATGTTTCCCACATACTGAGAAAGAATGAATCAGAGTACTGATACACTATGCCTCGCCTAGTGTTTGACTTTTGTCAACTTGGCTAATAGGAAACAGTTTCCTGCCCTAGCCTCTTTTTTTTTTTTTTTTTTTTTTTTTAAATGAAAACAACATTAAAACCTTAAAGCTACAACAAGCATTAGATCACTTTAAAATTAGGCTTTGTCATATCAACATATGCAGAGCATATTAAATGTAAAAACAGCTTCCTACTTTTGTGAACAATTCACCTGACAATGTAACATAGTATATACAATATATTAATAGCCTATACAGTCTAGTACAACAGATAACATGTCAGAAACACAACATGAACAGTGTAGCCACTGTAGTCATGCTGTATTCCTTTGCAAACATAGTCTGCAGATGTATCACCACTTTACTGATCATTTGATAGGTCAGCCCTTTCATCTCTGGCTAGCCATTGGTCTAGTCTCAGGACAGCTTTTTGTTTCTTTTACAAAACTTTACTGACAAAAATTGTTGGTTCAATGTTTCTTAATTTTTACCCCCTTGATCTTAGAGATTAACCAATAAAGGCTTCCACTCATAGGCTGTTCGATTCAGTTTTAAAATCATCCTTTTTGTAAATGTTTCCCTGTTTTTATTGCTTTACTTGTTATAAGGTAACTGAAAATTCTTCATAATTTCAACTGCATGCTTGGTTTAAATTTAAAACATTATTACATCCGATCGTGTGTACCCTTAGCACTTATATGGATGCAATTAAGTAATTGCTGAAGATTTTTTTTTTTTAACTGAGTCAAATGATTTGAGTCTCCGAATAGAACTGTAATTCCCACCACCATATTCCTTTTTTATTTTCAGTGTGCCAAATACTACCTATGTACAGTATCCTGTTATAAAAGATGATTTTGTTGTTATACATACTGTTTTTTATTACGTTTGTGTAATAAAACACAAATGGAAATATACAGTGTAATAAAAATAATTTAGATTTCCTCCAAAATACTTTAAAAAAATCACCATTAGGAATGTAAAATATATCTACTGTAACATAGGTAAATATGAATTAAAAAAAGTTAAAAGTTTAAGAAAAAAAAGTTACTTGGGCCTATACAAATATATTGCTACATAAGCGTGGCTTTCTGTGTAAACAATCAAGAAACATTTGCATTTTTCTTGGAGACATATAGCCATAAGAAATGACACTGCATGACATCCAAACAAATTCCAACATGCTATAACATTAGAAATATGTCAAGTCAAGATTTGGGTACACATTGTTTCTACATATAATGGTTCTCAGGGTGGGTTAAGTGAAGGGTGAAAGCCAAGTTTGACAGCAAACACTCCCTATAATGATGTGTGATGTAATACAAATTAACAACTGAAATCAAAGAGAAATGAAAGATATGTCATTAACTTTGAACACTTGAACCACATACTAATTAATCATAATGACACCTGTAGGTTGGTTGTATTCAGTGTCAGTTAATGAAGAACAATGGTATTTCTAACGTGTTCACATTGCACTGTTTGAACCTTGCTCTGAAATACATTGTATACTCTGTATATTGGACCTGTTTGACCAGTTTTCATCATTGTTGCTGCTTTCTGGTGTACAAGTGTAGACAGAGTTTGTCTACAATACCATTGCATTATTGCATTTTTTATTCTATAGTATGCAATAAGTTGCATTTGGAAGAGCACTTCCGCAGGTTCATGCTCATCCAAGCCAGTGGTGAGAGCAAGACCACGTGGTTGACCCTGTCAAAAGTCAGACAGGTGAGAGACCTGGCATTCAGAGGAGCGCCTGTGATTGTCAGTAGGGCAGCCTGTCTTGGAGGAATGACCACTTGTAGAGCCTGACAAACCAAACTAATCTGAAATGTGAAGTGGCTTGCTGGTCTACATGTGCTGTCAGTTGTCCAGACAGCACTGTTGGTGTGCTTTTTTTTGTGAGCTTGAGTCTTGGAGCAGGTACAGCAATCATTCAATAACTGATTGTTGGGAATGGTATTTATGCCCAGGGAACTAGTAAATTTGGAGTGCTGTGGGTGGGGCACCTTTGTGTGTATGCACTTGAGGGGGGGCATTGCTTACCTGTGGGCCAGGGCCAGATGGAGGGAGGACTGGGAAGCAGGAAGTGGGTGGGTGAGGAAGGCCTTTGTGGGAGGGGGGGTGGAATTGTTGGCAACTCAGTTTGTTTCTGATTAAAATGTACTTAGTTGTTGCTTGTCCTGGTGTCCTTGGTGTCCTTGTGGTGGGTGGATCCCAAAGGGTAGTGAATCTGGTTTGGTGGGGAGTCTCAACTTTGTCCTTATCTTACACTACAATACTCAACTAGATTTTAGAGCTTCTGAAGAACCTGAGTTTGAATGTGATGGCACGATTCATTGTGTAATGTGATGCATATTTATGCATTGTCATGCATGGTGCTGTATGATAAGGTGCAAAACAGATTTTATCTACAGAAAGACAAATATGGTAGACTGTGATGACAATGCATTGCATGGACAAAGTGACCAGGATATAAGTATGGTAAAGGTAACTACTTCTGTTAAAAGTGGTAGTATTTAATGCATTACTGATTTAAAATTATTGTAAGATGTATTATATATTACAGGTCTAGCTAGTTGTGCTTCATCATATATGTAACTGCAATATGGTCATTCTGTTAATACAAGTAGTATTTAATGCATTACTGATTTATTGTTATTATAAGATATATAAGGCCCTATATATTTAAAGTGAATAAATGATATTAGTTCTAGTATCAGAGTGAGATCGCACTGCCTGACGGCTCTGGACGATTAGGAGAAACCATGGCAATAGCTGGTAAAGGTTGAATCACAAAACCAATACGTAGCGTTAAATAATATGCGGTTAAAAAGGGCTTTTATCCGGCAAATATCTTAGTGGCAACCAGTTACATCGAGCTAAACATGTTTGTGGTCTTTGGTGCAGCATGTATTAAGTTTGGTAATGTTAACGTAGCACAGGCTAGTTTTATCTTAGTATGTAGCTCAATAGTCACAGATTATTTACAGTTTATTTTGTGTATTGTTTTTTTCTGTCTGGTTAGCTCTGTCTTGCATTATTCTAGCTAATTATTCATTATTCTAGCTAACTGGACAAATGATACAGAGAAAAATTACGTTGATAAGGAACAAGCTAATTCCTTTCTCTAGATTAGAACTATGAATAACCATAGCTCTCCTATACTGAGTGACGATGTCAGAGTGAGATCGCTGCCTGCCAGTGCCCTCCGGTTTATCCATAGCAACCTCTTATAATGGTTGGTGCACAAAACCAATAGGTAACGTTAAATATGAGGACAGAAAGCGTTTCTATCCAACAGATATCTTAGTTGGGTCAAGTTACATCTAGCGAAGCAGTTTTGTGGTTGGAGTGCTGTATTTATTGTAGTTTGGAAATATTAATGTAGCGTAGCATTCACTATACAGAGTGACTGACACGGCTCGCCGCCGTACCACGTACTGAACCACATCGCTAGCTGAATGCACATTTCATACAACGGTATGCCAGTATGATACCGGATATCTTAGTTGTGTAAAGTAACATGTAGCTAAGCAGTTTTGTGGTTATGGGGGCTGTATTTATTTAAGTTTGGAACTATCGAGATAGCATAGCTTTCACTACATAGACTGAGGGACACGGCTAGCTGCTGTACCACGTACTGCACGAAATCGTTAGTTGAATGAAGTTTTCATACAACGGTATGCCAGTTTACATTAGAGAATCATGTTTTATAAATGTATGACATCGGTCTGCTGTAATATTACTGTTAATAAGCACTATTACAATTATTTGACTATTAGCCTGTTACTGTAATTAGCTCGGTCCCTCGCTTCGCTTCACATGCAAACTAATGATTTTAAACCTGAATTGAACAGCCTATGAACAGAAGCCTGTTTTAGTTAATCTCTCAGGATTACATTGGGTTTTTTTGTGTTTGTTTGTTTTTTGGTTACATTGGAAAGCAGGAAACCTCACAGCAGTTTGGCCTTAAAACTCGTTGTGAAGTTTAGGAACTATTTAATTGAAGGTGGTCATGGGTTCTGTATGGAGGTGTATTGGTGAAACTCAGAGGTCACCCTCAGATAGTGAGGCATGTCTGCAAGTCTCAATCAGCGATCCTTGTGTTGATAAGAGTGAATGAATTATAAAGTATAGTGCATTGCCTATATATGTAGCAATTCAACTTGCAGCAACTCTAAACTACTCTGTCATGTACAACCATTACAATAATTTACAACATGTGGGTTGAACATACAAGAAACACGGGTACTGTGACAGATCTCTCTTGTGAAAGAAGAGAATATATGAACCATTTGAGATACAGAAAAGACACAGACATGGATTGCAGCCTTTAATGCAGTCTTTAATTCTATACTATTTATTTGATCTTCAGAAAAACTTTACATGAGAATTACAGGGATGTTACACATAGGATGTGCATCCCTTTTAAGTATATAATTGTATCAGAGAAAACAACAGAATACACTGCTTATGAAAACAGAAAATAATAACATACTTGCAAGGCAGGTAGTACAGGGTATGTTAGGGAACTGGAGCTATTTAATGCGAATTACCATATCTTAGGGTGTGAACAACATGATTTTTATAACAACAGGTCATGACAAACAACTCCAACATCCTGAATTCAACAAGGAAATTATGTGTTGAGACTTGAATCAGGCATGTGATATTTGCATATTTGAAAATGCCACATTATTAATCTGTTGAAATGTAAGCATTCATTGCAGAGTGGGTTTGATTTTTGTAACTAGACATAATCTGTAAGGAGGACCTGTATCTGAACAAGGAGTCATGGGAAGTTGAGTCCCATAAAGATCACTGTTAGAACCTCTGTAACACAATGTTTTTCTTGTTGAGTGAATGCTAAATGCAAATTCCAAAGTGTGGGGGAGCATGACAGGCTGAGTGACAGACACAGAGATCCTTCATGAGATCAAGTCCAGGATTAACCTAGAGCTGTGCGTTCTCTCCGTCCTTACTGAACATAAATCACACACCTGGATGGGCAGATTGACCTGTTGTCCAAAGAGTGAAAGAGGTGTTGTTCTTTATAATCATTTGAATAACTTTTATAATAATTATTAGTTCTATTACTTACATAGTGGTAAATTAAAGTAAAGTGACTTAATTTTCCAGAATACGTTTGAATAAGTTGGTGAGCTTTGACTGAGCTGGGTGCCTGAATCATTGTCTCATTTTCTCTGGCACACTGCCTGGATTTCCTCAAGGATTCGCTTTTTGTTGTTGGCCACATTTAGGCTTGACACACGCAGTAAGTCATGGATCTTTTCCCGGACGTAAGGCCGTTGGAATGTTGCATATGTATCTGTCCACTTCTTTTCATCTCCTGAAAGAAATACAGGATATGAGCATATGATTAAAACATTAAAATATTTTATTAGTTATTTTATGTTCTTATATTGACTTGGCAGGTGGATGTTAGTGGCATTGTATAGGAAGGAAAATTACTTTGAAAAAAAATGTGGTATGCGTACTATAAAAAGTAGCAATAGTCTAGATGAATGTTCAAATATTCATTGAATCAAACCAAAGTGAGACCTCCACAGTTGACGATGTTGAAGAGTGGCATGTGAATGACTGTGGGTCCTTGCTCTCCTTTAAACACATAGAAGTCCTTTGGGTTCTCCTTCTCTTCCTCTGGTACATCCACAGGGGGGAAGGGGATCCCAGACTCCTTACAGTATTCAGCTGCCAGATTCACTGTCTGGAGAGAATGAGCACAAAGGGACATCTCAGTTAAGTTATTACTTTATTTTCAATACAACAGCAAAATTGGTCCTTCAAGACATGCTTCAACTTACTTAATTCACATAATAATTTATACTGTTAATATTGTAATGATGTGTTCATTCTAACAACTGTATTTACCATCACTGCCCACCAAGGGACTGGTGTTGGAAATTAGCCTCAGCTACAAACACGTGTACAGTACAGTGCAACTGCAATTGCTAATGTTTCCTGTGCTTGTCCCTTACAAGTAAACTAAATAAATAAAAAAAGAATTAAAAAACCTTATACTATACTATGGTATGTTGTAACATTGTTGATCATTTTTTGTAGTTCCTCAAATAAACATATCTGAGATGTCCACGATGCATATTTAATGTCAGTGCAGCTCTGAAAAGAAAATAGATAAATGAGTCTTACCAGGAATGGATCCCCAGCGCTAAAATCAAAGGACAGGATGAGGTCCACCTTCCTCTCAGCACGGAGAGCAGCCACATAGGGAGCGTTTATCACAAACCCTGCATCCTCCAGATAGATGTGCTCAGCTGACAGCAGCATGTCAGGAACTTTGCCTTCTGAACACACACAGACACAAGGCCCTGCTGAGGTCAGATTACTGCTCTGCCAGTAAGTATAACAGAGCCAGTTTATGTGTCCCTCTCTGAGTCATGTGTTCTGACTCTCACAAGCCAACAGACAACTTTGTGAAGCATATACAGTGCTGTGGATGACATGAGAGGTGAACAAATATGACCAGAAACTTGCCTCCTGCAGGGTACTTGAACAGGAAGTTGGAATGGGTGCCCCAGGTCCAGCTGTACACCACTGGCAATGTTTTCATGACAATTTTTGCAGCTGTGTTGAAAAGAAACAATTCAGAATTTTGAGAATGAAACATTTGGATTAGTCGTGTTTGCATGTAAAAAAAAAAACTTTGCACAGCAGGTGGTGGAAATATCAAAAAGATTTTGTAACTCAGGTAGGCTAATCACTGCAGAGATACACATTTCCAATGTAGAATCATGAAAATGTATAATGCAGGCTATGCTGCATTTAGATTTTAGCCCAATTTGTTCCTTATTAATTTGCCTTCATAACTTTTTACTATGGAAAAATAGAAGAAATCCAATGAAATATAGTGTATGACAGCACAGTGAAAAAAGGTCATGTACATTTACAATTAGGAGTACATTAAAACAGGCATTCCAAAAATCTATCACTTCAGTGTGTCCTAAAATCTCCCTATGTCTGAGAGCTCCCATCACAATAAAATTTTGATAAATGTATCCAATGAATATGGATACAAAGAAATGTATAAAACACCAGTCTGGGAACCCTCTGGATTATTTTATACCAGCAGGTGGAAGCGAATCACTTACCATCACATATATTTCCAAACCAACTTCCAAGACATTTGCAGATGGCAACAGTAAGATCTGCGATCTGTCTGTTCCTCTCCTCTGAGTTTATCTTGTGCCAGTTCTTGTGCTCTGGTATGGACACACCAGGGTAGACCTTACTGCCACTAATCTCTGGGAGAGAGGAAAGGTTGGCAAGTCATAGTTTCTATGAGCAAGATAGTTATCTTTCAGCAGGAAGCAAGAACACAAGAAATCATTTCAGTAACTATTCCAATTTTAAAAAGAAGGCTGCTTCTGGTCATTTACTGTGTCCCTCTACCTGATTGAAGCTGGCACAGTTTCTCCAGTTGAGATGCATCCTCACGGTTGTCATGGAGCTGCAGTAAAATGTTTATAATTTTGCAGGCTTGGCAGTCACATGGCACTGAAGAAAACAATAAACATTTTTTTTGTTTGTAAAGGTAACAAAAACCTCACAATTCAAATGTTTCTTCTGAATGAAGACTCTGAGCTTTACCTAACCAGGAACCGAACGCTAGAACTGTGGGAATAAATTTACTGCCATTGTTCAGACCACTTGCTCTCCTGCCAGTGGTGGATCTTCACCTACAGAAGTAAAGTATTGGGCCTATGGTTGGCCTATGCATTAAGACCTCTCTTTGTGAAGCAGGCGTGAGCCCTATGCCTGGGCTTTCCACTCCCAGTCGTGCCAGTACAGAAGGTTTACAGTGATATGGCAACAATTAAACCAGCCTCACTTGAGGAAGACAGAGATTAAGTCAATCAATGTTTAGTCTCATGACCCTTTAGCAGCCAGTCCTAGTCAGCCAGATGCAGGTGGTTGTATGAATCAAATATACCGTATGCTGACTCTCTCATCCTCCACTGACATAAGCAGCATGGAATTGTGGGTGCATCTGCACATCTGCAATGTGTTTGAACAAACAAAACAACAACAAGAATGCAGCTATCAAATGGCTGGATCCGTGGTCCTAAGTGAGAAACAGCAAAGTCTTGAAATGGAGCAGGCAAGATGATTTATGACTTGCTACACTGTGTGGTGTCTTAAAATATGTGTCCTTTCTCAATTTGTTGTTGGGAGGTTGTGTCTGATGTTTACTGACTTTATTGTTTGATCATAAAAAATGGCACATCAAAAATTCTGTATCCATTTAGGAGAGGATACAATACCGAACAGCTAGAGGCTAAACAGACATGGACAGTGAGTGAACACAGTAGGGAAAATGTACTTGTATGTTGTTTATATAGAAGTTTAAGTGCACGATACCTACTATGCATTGAACTGACTATAATAGAGAAAGAGAACAGACAGACAGACAGATAGATAAACTAAAAATTATACTTATTAGTTGGACAACTACTGACCTGTGCATGTGTGACACTAATACAAGGAAGAGGGAAGAGACTTCCAAAACATCTCAGAAAAACCACAGCCTCGGTTCTCATTTCATTGTTCTCACCTCTTTTATGCGAAAAAATTTCATCATCTTCTGTATTTCCAAAAACACCTGAAACATAAAGAAGTGGCCTACAGTGACAGTAAATTCCAATTATACTTCGTTCTACAGAATATTCCTCATCATTTCTCACTGAGTAATAACCATGACCTTGTGTCTTTCTTTTTTAGGAAGGAGAATTATGAAATCAGAGTGAGGAAGATATACATAGCACATACTCTTGATCCACTTGATGATTTCATCTTTGTCTGCAAGTGCACTCCCACATAGTCCTAAATATAAAAAGAATAATACCTTAATTATTTAATTATTGCTTATTTTTATTATTTTAACATTTTAGGTTAGCAGAGTGGGAAATTATACCTTGCAAGTAAAGCATGTCTCTCTCCTGTGTTTTTCGCTTCAGCCACCCTTTTTCAAAATGGCTCCCAAGGACAGATGTGTCCACAAAAGCCCCCACATGAGAATAACCAGCTTCATGTGGAGTGACCTCAAACCACCAGGCTAAGTGACAAGAAATATGAATTTTTAAGCAACTAGATTTACATGGTCTTTCCATCAGCTTTAATGCCACTGTGCTATGGTGCAAATACAATAATACTGAGAAAATACAACTGGAATACTAATATTACTAAAATACAACTAATGAATACCACTCCACATGTACCTGAATGGGAAAACATGCAGTGTTTTGATTCTCAGTTTTAAAAATGTATAAGCATCTACGATAATGTTTGCATGCCCAGACACTATATATTAATATCATACTGAAATGGGGTTACTCGTAGCACGTGTGTATGTGTGTGTGTGTGTGTGTGTGGGTGTGTGTGTGTGTGTGTGTGTGTTTGCTGCCAAGTTACATGTAGATACGCACCTGCTCTATGTCCTTGTTGCTTTAGGCCCTTGTCAGTCACTGCAGTCACTGTGTAAATGGGATATGGGTTTGTTGCATCCCTGCGCTCTTGGTCAGAGAGTCGACTCTGATCAATCTGAGACATGAGAAAGAGTGCAGGTCTGTAAACCAAATCCAGTTAATTAATGTGCTTACTCAAATGTATGTTTCACGGTTAATACAAAAATTAGTACAAAAATTAGTTGCAGTGTATAGATTTTCTGAAAAAGCACTTACCTCTTTTATATAGTTGTATACTATAGTGGCAGCCCAAAAGTCTGTCAGTGAGTAATTTTCATATTTGATTGCTTTTGTCAACCATTCTATTATATTTTGAAAATCAATCGCCTGTGTTAATCTCTTCATCAGTTTGTCCTTTAAATTGGGTACATCCGTGGACCAGAAAGGATATTCATACAAGAAGGACATACACCTAAACAAATGAACATGGGGGGAAAAATTATACATTTGAAATGATATATATTATTATATGTAATGATATATTTTAAGAACAGAATAACATTCATTTCTGGAAAAGCAGGTAAATTCTTCTATGCTACAAAAAGGAACATCCAAAAAAAGTCAACTCAGTGCTCCACAAGGACATAGTGTCAACAGAACACACATACTATAGAAACACTGCATAGATAGAGTTCTGTACAGATATTACACACGCACAGAGCAGAACTAGCAGCAGTATGTAGAAGGAGAAGGGTTAGGCCATTACCTGTTCTTACCTTTGAAAAAATTATGGATTTAATTGCCACATTCCTGCCATTACAAGACCTTGCTTTGTAAACCAAAGAAGGATAACCTCTTAAGTTAAAATATGAAATATATGATTGCTAATGATGGAATGGTGATGTTTTAACAATGTAAATGGACTCATTACCAGGTCGAGCCTGACACTCCACACAGGTAGAGGGCGCTATCAAGTAGATTCTCCTGTCTCATCTGATCCAGGCAGCCCAGCATTCCCACCATGGCCCTCTCTCCACCTCCTGATCCCAGGACAGCAATGCGAGGGGCATGGTCCCCCTGGAGAGAAAGAGAGAGAGAGAGAGTCACTGTTTTCTGTGGCTCACAGTTTTTCAAAGCAGTTGTTAAGTGGGTACATACAAGGAACATGCAAACTCCTCATGGATATAGCCATATATCCATCATAGTATATTTTTTAACTGGTGCGTCACTTGTTTGAAAACCCAGATTTGTGTGATATCTGGCCAAATTGAATTATTTATCAGTTTGGAATTGAACTATTGAATCCACATAATTGCTGCATTCTACTGTATGTGAAATCAATGTCACATACAGGAGACTGAATTCTTTCATGGCAGCGATCTGTCAAACTAATAAGCTCTACATTATTGACCCTTGCACCATGTCTGTGCCGTTAAATCAGAGCCCTAAAACTTGTTGTTCAGAGAGTTAAGAATTCATCTCCCTCCTACCTCAAACTGAATTCCATTGTTCCAAAGACACTTCTTCACCTTCACCTTCCTCTCTTCAATGTACCAGCTTTCTCTTTCATTGAGTGACTTTGATACTCGGACATACTGCCTGCGAGGAGACAAAAATCGCACACAAATATCACTGCATTTTATAAATGTGGGACTGACAGAAAACTGGTATCGTCCCTGTTGGTTATCAGGTCATATTTACTTTATCCAAAACTCTTTTTTTTTTTCAGAACAGCAAAAATTACATCTAAAAACAAATACTTTCTTGAATCCTGTGAATGACCAAAAACAATGTGTATTTTAATGAGTACAATTCACACAAATGTACGGGACTCCTTTCTGCTCTTGTATGTCTCAAAAGACAAAGAAGAACTAGTATGACTTCTGCTTGTGAAATGAGTAATGAAAAAATCTGTTGTCTTTAAGCTCTTGATTTTTGCCATGTTTTTCAAAACCCACTTTTACAGCCCTGATCATAAATAGTGTTGAAACATCAATCAGTATAGCACCTTTCGTCAACAAATGTGTAATTCATTCACAGTAAATTTTATTTATTTATTTATTTATTTGTTTGTTTATTTATTTATTTATTTTAAATATTGCTCTATTTTACATTCCATGTAATAAAATGTTGACTTCTATTGTGTTCCAACTGAAATGGCTGATAATGGTGATGACCTACATGCAATAATGCTACTGCTATTATAGCTGCATGTGTAGTTCCTCATTAGTTTGCCCTTCACATCTCTCCTTAATAACCAACAGAGCCAATAGAGGTGACTTTGCAGTACTGGATGGGAATGCCATCTTTCACTTCAGTTTCTGTGTCAGCTGACTCTTTGGGTAAGTCAGCACTGCTGACTAAAACTCCTTTGAATTATATGAAACTAACTGTGAAACCATTATTGTCATAGCAAATAATATTTAAGTAGGATTTTTAAAAACCCTCAATATTTAATGTATGCATCTTGTAGATGGAAATAAAGAGCCAAAATATGGAAAATATAATTGGATTTTTTAAATTACCTTTCAGGTGATCCCTGGTCTCTTGACATCTGTTACAATAAAGAATCATGATAATGACTCACCAGAAACAAATCTTTACCCAGTGTAAGTCATTTATGAATATTGTAATAAAAAAACATGAATATTAATACCTTCAATGCATACCTTAAAAACATATTTTGGGTGTAATTTTCTATTAATTTTTTTTCATGCATTTATGGTCAGAATAAACTCTTGTCTATGAATTCAAGTTTTTTTAGCATATCACAACGTAATACTGCACATGTGAGTTTCAAATGTAAACAAACCTTACCATTAATTTGTGCTGGTCAGTGGTTCAGGAAGAAATGCTTTGCAAACTGTGAGCTCACAGCTTTGCTGTGACACAACCAGACAGTGGTTTATATAGTGTGTGGGAACACCTTTATTTTCAAACGCTGGGAGGGATCAATATTCTCTACTGAAAGTTTCCACAAAAGGTCAACTTACTGTTGGTCTTCATAAATGAACATTTCAATTTCTGGCTTTTATGTTAATTTCATTTTTTTTTTCAGAATCCAGTTAAAATGTTTCTTTTTTTAAAATGTAGCCATGCAGAATTTAACATCATATAAAAATGGTAAAAGGTAACTAAATTAGTTTTTTTAAGGCACTATCAGGGTTTTCTGGTGAAAACCAGTAGATTCCCACAGACTTATTCAGCTGAGATTTTCTATTCATGTCGTAATGTACACAGGAACAGTTTGATTTAGTCAATGAGAAGGCCTTTACTAAAGATCTCACAGACCTCCTTCATGGCCGACACTGTCTGTTCTTTAGGAGGACCTCCAGGTAGGTGAAACATTTACTGTTATGTTATTATTTTTCAAAACTGATATATACAGTGGGTCCATGTGTGCTTTGACTGTGCTCAATTGAACACCGAAACATCAGAGGTGACAAACCGTGCCACTAATCAGCAATCAAAGATTATTAATTCATAATTTCCCCAGGGTGAAGCTTTGCATTCTTAGCTTGCTGCATATCTGCTTCTTCTCAAACATTGTATTAAAAGTTTGAGTGTTACTGTTTTGATGAGGATTCATGATGAGTTGTTCCCTAACCTTCTGTAAGGGATTCATATATAAGGTGCTCCCAAAATATTGGGATAGTGAAATCAAAAGTGTTGTGCTTACTATATACTCATTTTTGATGACTCATTTAAGACGAATGCAAGGAATTTGCATAGACAATCAGTGGTTCAGTGTGTAGTCATTTTCAAATATAATTAAAACATCAGAACCAAGGAGCTTTCAAAAAATGTCAGGGATGAAGTTACAGTACAGAGGAGAGGGATAAAGTCAAAATGAAAAACTGAAAGTTGCCAAATATCTTTCCGCAAAAGGAAACTCTTTTACTGTCTCACAGGACTAAATCAAAAGGGTTTTATTGCCTGTATTATGGTAGAAGGAAAGAACAAAATTACATGCAGGGAGAAGTGGAACCATGAGCGTCTGCATAAGGAAGAGGAACTGAACAGCCTTCCTGTCATTCATATCTTTCCCAACTTTGGCTGGTCTGCTTAAAGGTTTACAAATGCTAGGAAAAAATTCAGTTTGTCTGAGTCTGTCTCTCACTTCCTTATTGAATGTGGTTTTGCAAAGAGGCAACTTTGCTGGTTTATTTTTCTATGTTACCTCCCAAAGCAGTTTCATTTATTTCTCTATGACTGAAGGATGTACTTTTTAATTCTGGTTTGAAAAAACTCTGTTCCTCTATTAGTAGAAATGTATTTTGCCAAGACAGAGCCACAGAATTTAAAAATAAATACGATAAAAATGTTATAATTTTTAAATACTGATTAAAATGAGTGAGCAGTCACAGGCTTCATTTGATGTAAAAGTGAAGCTTATGCTGCACTGCCCTTGCAGAGTTTTGTGTTTTGGTACTGAGGAAAATAACAACATGCCTCAGAAAAGTTTCAGACTAAATTTACATGAACATGCTTTGTTGGAATAAAAACATGATGTTTCAGCTGTTGCCTCTGACAGATTAAATCTCAGGAGTAATGATAATATTAGTGAAATAAGAAAAGACAAAGGAAGAAATGAAAATGAAATCTCACTAATTGTGATATAAGAAAAATTCTACGTTTGATACCACAGGAGAGCAAATATGCAAACACACAAGCTGAAGAGTGATTCATTTACTTTGTTTAGGTGGATAGCAGTGCTCCATGAAATAATGAAATACACTCATCCATTTTGACTTTTACAGTTACGGTTAGGAGGGATAAAAATCTGAACTATATCTGCAACCACTGACAAAAAAGTTAGAAAATTAAACAATGAAGAAAGTTTAAAAAGGTGGTGGTTCTCTATGCTTTGAATTAGTCTGAAAGAGAGCCAACAACAGTTATTTTCATTGAGAAGTCTTGACTGAAGTACTGAGCTGGATGCTGAAGTCGTTTCATTTGGACACTGCCTTGATTTCCTCCAGGATTCTCTTCTTGTTGTTGGCCACATTCAGGGCTGCCACACGCATCAACTCCTCTGCTGTTTCCTTGTCGTAGGGCAACGAGAATGTGGGGTATCTCTTCCTCCACTTCTCTACATCCCCTGAGAGATGGAGGGGATATGTTGGGAAATGTAGAGAATAACAGAAAATGTGTTTAATTTTAATAATTCCATTAATTAACTCTAACATAAGGTCAGTGGTCCCAGGGGGATTTATGGCTTTTTGCAAGAAGTGACAATATACTGGGATTTCCATTGTTCTGCCCACATACATACATTCATACACAAAGCTAAAAAACCAATAGTTCCTTCAACCTATTATTCTTATTATTATTATTATTATTAAGAACCGAGTTGAAGAACAGACCTCCACAGTTGACGATGTTGAAGAGTGGCATGTGAATGACTGTGGGTCCTTGCTTTACTTTAAACACATAGAAGTCCTTTGGGTTCTCCTTCTCTTCCTCTGGTACATCCACAGGGGGGAAGGGGATCCCAGACTCCTTACAGTATTCAGCTGCCAGATTCACTGTCTGGAGGGGTGAAAACAACGAGTCAGACAGCTTCATAAAACCAATAAATTACCTGTGCAGCACCTGCACGTACAATGTTGTGTCTTATGAAAATATTACATTTTACTGACTGTGTTGTGCTTTTTACTGACTGATTTGTGATCTAGGCAATGAAGTAATCATGAAGTAATCTAGGATTAATTCATGTACCGGTAATATACTGGCCAAATTGATATAAAACAGGTAAAATAACTTACATTTTCATCAAATTTCCATTTGATATAAAGCCTGAGGTGTTAAAACTGTGTACTGTACTCATTACTTAGAATCACTACGGATTCTAAAGTAATTAGATGCTAAATTAAAAAGAAAGCTTGGTTCTTTTAAACAGGTCACTATGTATGCATACTGCTCCAAGTTCTAATGGTGTTGAAATGATTAAGTGGGATGATTGCTATGTATAGGTCCCTGTTACAGTGTATCAGTATCTACTGTGTCTCAGCCCATGAAGGTAAATGAGTCTTACCATGAATGGATCCCCTGCACTAAAATCAAAGGACAGGATGAGGTCCACCTTCCTCTCAGCACGGAGAGCAGCCACATAGGGGGAGTTCAGCAGAATCCCTGCATCCTCCAGATGTCTGTGTGTTTCTGACAGCAGCTCCTCTGGGAATTCACCCTCTGAACACACAAACACAAGGCCACAACAAGAGGGATGACTGCCCTGGAAATCCACGGATGTTAGCTTTTAATTATCCTTTATTTTACCACCGGGTAGATTTGGCAAGGTACAATTTGCCATGATAGGGGGTAAGCCAGCTAAGCTTGTTGGTCTCATCACAACAGTGCCCTCTTTGGTCATGCTGGGCCCCTGTGGCAGCACAAACTGCCTCTACAGGGCCCATCAACATAGTAATGCATTAACATTATGCCAGCTTGTTTGATGTACATCAAATATTACGGTTACAGGAGTAAAATCTGAGCAAGCAATATAACAAGAACCCATTCCTGTTAGCTACATTATCTCATTAAAACATCTGTGATGAGACGCATAAAATGCTCAGTATTGGAATGATATCCACAATGATGGTTTATTCAACCTATTAATCCTAGTTTCCTAGTTTTGCTAGTTTTGGGTAAAATATGACTTTTCAATGGAGTGTACAATAAAATAGAATGGTCAAGTGTGCAATGATAAGACACCGCACTGAACAGTGTTCCTCATTTAGACTTTCAGCATTACTCAGATAATCTGTCAGCCATTACTGATAGCATGTATAGAGACATGTGTGTGATAGGGGATAGACAAAGAGAACACACTTACCTTCTGCAGGGTATTTGTACAGGAAGTTGTATTTTTTGCCCCAAGACCAGTTTGCCATCACCTCCAGAGTTTTGAGGACAATCTGTGTAACTGTAATGGAAAACCATTTCTGTCTCTCTCATTTAAATCTTACTTACTTACACAGTTATTGAGATGTTATAGAAACATATACACTGAAGTTCAAAATATGGAACTTGAGTTTGATTTTTTTGTACAGTGGAAGCTTTTACTTGTAAATGTTTGGTTCTTAACAAATTCATATTCTACTATACCAAAGGAGAAAAATACTTATTCATGCATGACGTTTCAGTTAACTACTCATTTAATTTACACAAATATGTATCTAGGTTATTTTTTCCACTTTGATAGAATTCAATGCTTTTTGTAGATGATTCACATTAAGACCCAGTTAGATTTAATCCAACTTTGTTGTGTAACAAGGAACATAACATAAAGCCAGGTATATGAGAAGTATATGTGTATGGGCATGGACACAGGCATAGAAAAAAGCAAGATCTATGTGTATGCTATGTCCAAATTATTCAAGTTGTCATGGTGACTGTATAAATGTTACGCATCACTTGTTGCGGTAGAATGTCTGGCAAAGAGTATATTGATGTAATCCAAACATAAGAAAACAAAGACTATCTAATAACTATATTAGTTACTTCTGCAAAGAGTGACTGAATTTGGAATTAAGGAATGTGACAGTAGGTGTTCTCACTCACCATCTGATAGCTTTGAAAAGTGGGATCCTATCTTGCCGAATTCATCTTTGCAGCTCTGAAACCAGGCTGCATTGAGATGTGGACACAAAGAGACACAGACTCACAATTGAAGAGTGTTAAAAGAATCAATCCAAAGTACAAAAACCTAATGAAGTACATCATTCATAGCATGGAACCTTGGTTCTTCTAAGCAGGGATCTATACATAAAATTAACAAATGAGTATGAGAATAATACCTAACTTCCAATATCTCAGTCTCTAATAAGCACCAGGTGTGTTTGACAGGGAAAGCAAATTACCCTGGCAATCATTGGAAGCTATATAGTATGTCACCCTTCTTCAACAGAGAACTATAGTTATATAAATATTGTGACTGAAAGACGACTCATGAATTTGACTTGAAAATTACATTATTTGAGAGGTTTCTGAAAAATCAGAGAAAAGTAAGATCAGACTTGTTGTATTGTCCACACCTGTCAAGCTACCATTCTTCTCTGAGCATCGACGGTTGACACCCACTGCAATGATAGAGAAGGCTGGTATTAGACTGTTAAAAAAATTCACTGAGGTCTACAGTACAATCACAAACATCTCTCACTGACAGAACAGCTGGCACCTGTTAACCCTGTCTTTGCTGAAAAATAAAAAACTAAATAATTAATTTGCTTTCCATGGCAATATTAATATAGGCCAACAATAGTGCACTGGTTAAATTAAACAGAAACTATCTGTAGCTTTATACAGTATGGAAATATGTAAAAAATACTATTAAACCCTATGAAGTGTTAAACCAGGGTCACCAACTTTGGGTACCTGGCTGGAGTGAGATTTGGATGCCATGGGCTTAATAAATCACATGCACATATTTCTCAATATACTCAATTCACCATCAGGGTTTACAACAGTGTGCAGCTTGCACATGTGGCAGGAGCAGGGGCTTAGCTCTAGGGTTTAAGGATATAGCCTGACTGTGCCACCCTGGGACTTCCACCCAGGGGAATACTCACAATTTGACATTCTTAGACAAACACTAATCCAATAATGGGCACGCAGATTCATTCACTAATAAAAGTCTCAAATCTACAATGTTTCATTGAATCATCACAAGTTTAAAGGGCAATGAAACCAGCTGCACAGTGAATGAGGGAGGCAAAATTAACACGAACCTAAACATTTTCAGTTACAAATTCATGAGTTACTATTATTGGATAACATGAGTAGTGTTGACGAAAAACAGACGTTTCCATTACTTTGTTCACACCCTCATCAAATCTATTAAAATTGGCATACATTAAAATGAATTATATTTGAGCATTATTAAAGTGCCTATGCAACATTTTTAATCTTTGGCAGCACCTTCAATTAGTTTCTCCTCTTCCTCACTTGCTCTCTCCACTCTCATCACTCTTAGTGTTGTCGTTCCAGATCTCAGCTCGTTTTGTTGGGGTTTCCATGGCCTTTCTGTCTCAGTCAATAAAGTAAACACAGTGTCAGTTAGCTATATAAAGTATGGGCTCCAGCTGGATGTATAAGGAGATGGCTGTCTATTGCCATTGTAAAATGGGCCTATGACTCCATTATAAAATCTCATGTATCACTATTATTTATTTTTTTTATTATTTATTTTTTTTTTTAATTAAAAACTCAGCCATTAGCCTGCTGAAGTTTCTTGAATTGCCTTTTCGAAATAGTGACCACCACAGCGTGTGCTAGGACATTTGGGCTGTGAATCATTTCATTGGCATAAATAAGTAATAAATACGTTAATTGGTGATTATTACATAAACTATATTTGTTGAATTGTAAGAACTACGTTTCTCATGATGCTCTGGCATGTGTAGTAGAGAAAGACAATAACTGGAAGTCACTTATATTTGAAGAAACGACAGCTAACGATTTATTCTGTTTCTGTTTTTATTATGTCTTCTTCTTTGTAACTCGAGTCCATATTTTGTAAAGCTTTTTGTTCGGTAACAGCCGTATACCTCTCCAACTCATCGATTTCATCTGCTGCCACTCGGGTGTTTCTGTGCGATTTTCAGAAGCTTCTTGTCAGGACGAATGCATTGTGGTCGTTAGAGTTATCTTAAACAGTGAGAAAACTGTACTGATTGGGTTGCGCATGTATCAAAAGCTACATTTTAAAATACATACCCACCTAACGGAACACATTGTTAATGCGCCGACTTATTTAGGCTAATTCTTACCGATGTTTGACCGTTCAGCACTATTCAAAATTAATTTGTCTCGCAATAAAAAAAAAAAAAAACACAAAAAAAATACTGAGTACATGACCTCGGTGTCCTCAGTGGTAGCTACGGCCATGAATGCAGAACCGTCAGCCTGAGAGGGAAAAGAATGACCGAGGTCCAGACCTCGGCGACCTCATAGCTGGCTACGGGGGTGGTCATGAATGCATAACTATAGTTGCCAATAAGACGTGCACATCATAAATGCATGTCATAAATCATAGACTTCCAGTGTCTATAATGGCCTCTGGTACAGCCGATAATATGCAGGAAATTCAGGCCACAACTCTTCAACGTGAGCACGCAGATAAACCACTAACGTGTGAGAGGACAGCTGAAATTTGATTGGTGGAGAACCTTGATGCTGTCCAATCGGGAATCTGTGGCTGTTTACAGGAATCACTCCACGATGCAGATGGAAAATCCAAGACGCTGAAGACTTTTCAGGACGTTTTCCATATCAGTAACGGAGGGTCAATGGTGTCGGGGCGGCGTGAGAGCGTGAGACAGAGCCTGAATGCGTGTGTCTCACGCCAGAAGGGTGAGAGTTGGTAACCCTGGTGTTATGTGCATATTTTTTTGTACTTTTGAGTCATAATAGTCCCCTTATGCCCTGAATTAGAAGGACTTGTACCGGATACTTACTCGGATCCTCATTCCAGTCCCAATCCTCAATACAGTCGTACTGTCTTAGTAACTCGGCAATCATCATGCGCGCTTCTTCCTCTGAGAGACAAGGAGAGACACACTTGATGTCCCTATTTTACAACAAAACACGTGAGTGTGTGGAAAGACCTGCTGAATGACATGCAGATAAGAATGTTAATCAGAACCAAATTTAAATAATAGAGTACCTAGGATCTGTCATGTGAAGATAAACTTGTTGAATTTGAATGTACTGTACTGTAAATCTAAGAAATCAGATAATGAGAATAATGAGGAAAATTAAGACAAACATGTACAAGCTACTCCAATCGCCATAATGGATCTATTCCAAATCATCTTCAGTAACTTCAGTTTTGTTTATGTTTATGTCTCTACTCCTATCTTCAGCAATAAGTGAGTGAGATAAAATGAATGATAAGGAGGTGAAGAGGAGAAAAGGAGGATTGCCTTGCACATTGATCTCGTCTTCGACAGAACGGCTCTTGACTGCACTGAATCCAGAGATATCTGAAAGACATTAGATGACATGGTCAGATGAGTGAGAGAAAATGAATGATATGGAGGTGAAGAGGAGAAAAGAAGGATTGCCTTGCACAATTATCTTCTCTTTGGCAAAACAGCTCTCGACTGTACTGATTCCAAAGATACCTGAAAGACATTAGATGACATGGTCAGATAATGGTAAGTGTGCACAGGGTTCTAAATATGTGTACTTCATATATAGAACTGGAATTACTGGCTAGTACTGGCAACAAATGTCAGAGTGAAATGGTCTACTTATGTTAATATGTATATATTATATATATTTTACACAACATTATTTTTTTTTTTTTCAAATATGTTAACATAATTTGTAATTGTTACACAATCAGTATGGTTCTACAGGATGTGTGCATCTTTTGGAGGGTTTAAAGGCTCTGAACAAAAAAAGGTTATTTGTTATGCATATCTTACAAACATGTTAGAATACATTTTAATGGTTGCACATACGGTTGATCCATTTCATAATCATTTCTTGAATGGTTTTGTTGTCTTCCTCTCCATCTGCAAGTGCACTGCCGCACAAAGCTGCACATAAAAGAGCAAATACAGCTGAGTTAAGCGTTATGGTGATCACATTAACGTAGAAATGAGCAGTAATAGTAGTACCTTGTAAGTACAGCATATCCCTCTCTTCAACTTTTTTCTTCAGTTCCCCAGCCTCAAAACAGCTCCTGAAGACAGAAGTGTCGATGAAGGCCCCCAGGTGAGAATAACCAACCTCGTGGGGATTGAGCTCAAACCAGCAGGCTGAGAGACAAGTTGAGAAGTTATGTTTTCAAGCAGTGCATTGTAAATAGCTGTCTCTCCATCAACTGTGAAACTGTATTGCAACAGTGTTAGCTTTTCATAGCCTTATACTTAATGGAGCATTAGCATGTAGATAACAACAGCTTGCATGTTCATTAGAACATCGGTGTACAACAGCATGGATAGTTTGATGCAGCTGGAGCACAAAGCAGTTTATAAACTATATTTAAATTTAGTTTCATCCAAGCACATAATACATAAACACTTATTAATGACATTACATTATTATGTTTGGCGACCCATGGTATGTTCACATCTTTGCTGCACCGAGCTTTTTCATGGTTGAAACTGTGTTAATTTAATTCTTTCAGTTAGTCTTGCTAGTTGGCTGATTCTACTGCTTCACTTGGTCATGTAAGTTAGATATTGTGTCTGTCTAGCAACACAATTCTGATTTAAGGCTTACTGTCAAAACATGTTTGCTTTTTAAGATTTAATGAAGTAAGTAAATGAGTAAATTGTTACTTCCTTTTTATCTCAAAGACCTCACTCCAGTAACTTCAGTTCCTATGAAGTGTGTGTGTTTGTGTGTCTGTGTGTCTGTGTGTGTGTGTGTGTGTGTGTGCACTTGCTGTACCTACTCACCTTTATTATGCCCTTTCTTCTTCAGGTCCTGATCATTCACAGTGTAGATGGGGTATGGATTGATTGGGTCCACCTTTGTATCAGAGAGACGACTCTGGTCAATCTGGAGGGTGTGAAAAAGTGAAGGTTTACTGACAGATTTCTGTCTCTTCTCTGATGAAGGTCTGGAGAATCTGAATGCATTTCTTACACCATGATACCTCAGCTGGACGATGATGATAGAGAATGAAGCCCTGCTATTGGGCCATATCCCTACACGGTTCACACTGTAAGTCTCATAACAGTTCAGTTTTCAGGTGAGGATCACATTAAAATTCAGGTTTAACTACCGACCACATCAAGTTTATCATTTTAACTACAGATTAGCTATTAGACTGTCTATCTTCTTTCTCAAATTTGCTTACCATTTTTACATTTTCATAAACAACAGTGGCTGCCCAGAAATCTGTCAGGGAATAGTTTTCATCTTTGATTGCTTCAGCCAACCATTTAATAACAGCTGTATGATCAAAAGGAGTCTCCGTTATCCTCTCGATCACTTTGGTCATTGCACTGCGTAACTTTGAGGACCAGTCAGGATCTTCATACAATGCAGACATACACCTGTAAAACACAACGTTTACACATTTTGACACCAGTGTAATATGAGTACCTGCATGTATTTCTGTGTGTTTGTGCATATGTATGTGAGAGAATACTTGCAATTATTACTAACAATTGAAGAAAAAGTTACACTAGATAATAGAAAAGCAGAACAAATTGACTGACCAGGTGGAACCTGACACTCCACACAGGTAGAGGGCGCTATTAATTAGATTGTCCTTTGCCATCTGATCCAGACAGCCCAGCAGTGCAATCATGGCCCTCTCTCCCCCTCCTGATCCCAGGACAGCAATGTGAGGGACAGCATTTTTCTGATGAAGAGAGAGAGAGAGAGAGAGAGAGAGAAAATCTCAGACTCAGTTTTTAAACTCAATTTTTAACATGTGCTACTGTGCCTCCAATCTCTGGCTGCATTCAAATTCTTTTTCTCCTCTCCTCCTTTCCTCCACTTGTTTCCTACCCCAGAAATATGCTGGAAATATGTGGAGGAAAGGAGGGGAGAAAACGAGTGGAGGAAAGGAAGAAAGGAGGAGATGAATTGAAAATTGGAACAGCTAATCCAATTCCTCCGTCATCAAAGTCGACGTCGGCTATTGATGAGGTAATAATTTCGACTGACTCCAAGGATACCAAAGCCAATCACGCTTCTAGAAGGCCATCAGCCCTTTTCATGCATTAAAATACAAATGTGAGTTTCTTGCATTCTGCTCATGATGTGACATAAACTTTTGCACAAGTTAAAAATAAACTTACCACAACCTGAAAAACGTGAATATATCGTGTCAATGTGGATATGTTTGAAAATGCAAAACAAAAGTTTTTCCACTAATGTAAATTACCAAATTACTTTTTACTGTTCTGGCACTTATACGTAGGTGTTGATAAATCCCTTGTCATGTTTTAGAACTTTTTGATAGTGAAATATTCAGTGGGATGGTCTTTTAATCTGACTGGTCGTGAGCACAATGATGTCACCCAGAAATGTGAAAAGACTTCTGCGGTGGGATACATCGATGTATCCTTCATTTGGAGGAAAGGAGGAAACGAGGAAGGAGGAAATGAGGAGGCGAGATTCCGTTTCGGAACAATGGAGGGATTGAGGACACATAATCAGTTTCCGGGGCACGGAGGAAAGGAGGTAAGGAGGAGATAAATTTGAGTATTGGAACGCAGCCTCTATGTTCTAAAAGTGTGTCATACTCTAAACCCAAGTATATCACATGGCGTTACAGGCATTTAGAAAGTACACTTATAATGAGCCACTCATCAATATTATATGTACTAGAATACACACAGTACTTCTGTCAGGTGCTTTTATATGAGGACTATGCATGAATAGAAAGTTACAGGAATAAGAGATTAAAACCCAGGGAGAATAATTCATCTCTCTACCTTACAGGGAATTCCATGGTCCCTCAGACAGTCCATAATAATCTTCTTCCTGGCATCGACGTATTTCTCCTCACCTTTACTGAGTTCCTTAGACACTCTAATATAATCACTGTAAGAAAGCCACACAGAAATAGCATGAAAATCTGTAAATAAGAATTTGATTTCAGTGGCGTTGTTTCTCTGGGATAGTATAGGCAATATTTACAATGTCCAGAAATCTTTTGAATCACTAGAAGTGTTGAAATAGGTGGGGAAATTAGAATCAGACAGACACTGTCACTGCTCACTGTCAGAAGAAAATTCTAAAGAAATGCAAGCAAAAGTAAACTGGGGTTACTTCTAAATGATTCCAACCAAAACAAAGACAAATACGTTTGTAAAAAAAAATTGCACTAATGCTTGTAATATTTCCTCTTTCGTGTGATTTCTCTGACAGAAGTGAATAATTACACTCAACATAGTGTAATAATATTAACAGTAACATCTCAGATTATTATCTTTTCACAAAACCATGTGAAAATATAATAATCTTGATCATTTCAAACATATTATCTGAATGTGAGGAGCAGTTTGAAATCAAATTATTAAAGTATGTGAACAAAGCATTCGGATGATAATTAATATGTCAATGTATTAAATGCATGTATGTTTTGCATGTATTTCTTTAAAATTGTATTTTAATCAATTATTTGAATTTTGTAAATTATTCAAATGCATTTTATTTCAAGACAATATTTAAAATGGGTAAACATGATTTGTTTGCGCCTCTCATCTGCAAATTATTTACATACACAAATGGGCATAAACTGTTGATTTTGTGCAATGAGCTATTCTGTAATGTCTATAGTTTTATATCAACATTTCTATTAGATTTTTTTATTCTTTAATCATGTTTTATGAAACTATACATTGTTTTCTGCAAAACTTTTAACAAGACCCACAAAAGCATGACCATCTCAGACTGCAAGCAAATATCCACAGATCTTTGGGAAAATTAAACATTTCAATCTAAACCATGCTATTTTGTAAAAAAAAATGTCAAGATGACACACATACATTTGTTCTAATAGACCAATACTATAAAACAACTGCACGATGATGATCTCAACGTATGATATAATCAAGTGTCATTCTTAAAAACGCATAAACATTTAATCTACAAAACTAGAATGACAAACAATGACTTTTTTAATGTGTAACACAACTATTTTGACAACAGGAAACAGTTGATAAAAAGTGGCACAATTACCTTTCTGATTTGGCTTGTCTTGACATCTGTGAATAAAAAATCATCAGATTGAAATATGAGGAAATGAAAACTTATCATAAGTATATGTTATTACAATTCTCAAAAATAATATATATATCATACATCAATATATATCAAAAATATATCATACTTAAATATGAAAGCCCATTTCTATATGAAGATATTAGGATATCAGAAATATTGTAATATAATTTAAGATATGATAATTATAGGTTTAGATTATGCATAAATTATACATGTGGTTTAAAAAAAAATGAAAAAAAGTTTTTTATTTGAGGGAACATATGTTTAAATCCCTGACAACATGACAATGAATTCACACTGTTGTGCCATAACACCATAATCAAACATAATAATAATCATAAAAAAAAAACCTTACCGTGGACATTTGATTTGTCTTGGTGCCCTGTTGTTCAAGATGTATTGTATGCTCTGTAGACTTGCAGCGGCGCTGTGGTTTGAAGACGTACTCAAACTGTGGTTTATATAGTGTCTGTGGATTCTGTGTTTAAAGACTGGGAGTGGTCTATGATCCTTGCCACATTTCTAAATTCTATGGAATACAGTAATCTGAGCATATCATTATCGAGGGCATGTATGATTTAGCTGTTATCTAAATGCAGGTGGCATGGAATTATTTAACTGAACATGGAAATTGGAGCTCAGCCAGGTGGGCTCACTGGTTAAAGGGTCAACCCTCGATCATACGTTACTCAGTTCAGTTTGTTTAAAAGTATTGTCTTAAATACTTTGATGCTTCTTGCTATTGCATTATCCCCTTTGCTGCTGTAACGCTGCAAATTTCCCCACTATGGGATTAATAAAGGATGATCTTCTTATCTTATCTTGTCTTAAAGCACAGCAGGTTAGAAATAAATGGTGCCCTGATGTTCAAGATGTATTGTATGCCCTGTAGACTTGCAGCAGTGCTGTGGTTTGAAGACTCGAAAAATAGTTTATACTTTTTCACAACTCAATTGGGAAAGTACAGTCAGACAGATTAGACACAAGCTACAACATCTAGTGTGTGGGCACAGTTTTGAAGGGCAGCAGAAAAAAATAGGTGATGCATGTTGGACCATTCCCAGTCATTGTGTTGGAGTGTGGTTTCTCTGGAACTTATGCTCCTTATCCCTGAGTGATATTGGTATAAGCAAACATTAAATGTTTGGATTAAAAAAAGACTTGACACGAGTATATGCTTCTCCCATGTGCACATTAAAAAAGCATTACTCTGCTGATTTTATTTGCACTTGTGACTTGAGTAAAATGAACAAATGTGTATGTTATTCACATATTCTGTGCCTATTGACATGTCTGTTTTGTCAGTTTGGTACGCGGGTGTCCTGCTAGCCTTCTCAAAGCTCAATAACCTGCTGCCTCAGTGTCACGTGATAGTCTCCTGTGTAGCAGGGTTGACTTTTCTGAAAACTTTCTGAAAACCCTCATGTCTTAAAAGAGAGGTTGAGACCACCGACAAAAACACGGTCTTTGCAGAAGAACACTATCTATACGTTAGAAGAACAAACTCTACGCTAGAAGAACAACTGTAAAACAGTTTTTTACAGACTTCCTTTTCTGTCCCACCATGACGTGTTCATGGCAAGCTAGTGTATAGCTTACACATCATGTGAGGGAGGGGTACGTCTATTAACTGAAGGCATGTAATGTACGTGCTAAATTTATACCAGAAACTGTCTTGCTTCCAATGGTAAGGTTGCTCTGATTTATAATGAACATGTTTAACTTTAGTTTGACGATTACAGATGTGTTAGTGTCTGCAACCGAAAAGTTGTGTTTCTTAATCGCCGGGCGTCTAAAATGCTATCTGAAGGTCGATTGTATGGGGTGCTTCTGACCACCATGGAAAGCATTTTTCTAACGAAGCTATACATATCCATTCGTTGGATATGTATAAAGACTCGTTTGTCTTTTGACTGTTTCTATTAAGCAGTGTGAGCGTACACCAGTACTATAAAGCGATAGCCCATGTTTAGCGAACAGCTGTTCCAAGCAGCAATAGGTTTGCTTATATTTTAACTCAGTTCCTGAGATTTATTTAGGGTAGGATTGATTCTCGATGTTGAGGATGACTTCCGCCTCCCTGTTGCAGCTGTTTAAATCAAAGCATGATCTGACATTCTCTGGTCCTCAATGTCCAAGAGTTTTTTTTTTTTGTTTTTTCCAGCTGTTGAATCTGTGATGCTATTAATGTACGTTACATTCACACTGCGGGGCATATGTGAAATTGTATTTCCCACATTTTCTTCAGTTTTACGCTTGGCATAATTATGGAGCCGGCCAGCTAGAAACATACCTACTCAATCATCAACCATTGCTGAATCTGAAAAAAACATTCACCACAAATTCGTCAATAGAAGATGAACGTTCGCAAACAACCTCTCGGGAGGGATATACACTAGCGCTGTCAATGTTAACGCGTTAACGCTCACGATTAATCTGGTAACTTTAACATGTTAATTTTTTTAACGCAAATTAATCATGTTACCAAGTTTGACGCCCACTTCCTCCAGTAACTCCAGCGCGGATGTTTACCTGGCTGAATTACTGAAAGGCATGGCAAACGCAGATAACACGATGACTGAGGGGACTTCCCCGGTGTGCTGAACGACAAATTTCATTTTAATAAGCTTCCAGATGGAAGTTTAGATAAAACCAAAGTTGTGTGCAAATATTGCATTGATGAAATGTCTTTCCACCGTAGCACAACAAGTCTGAAGTACCTTCTTTGGGCAAAGCACATCTTGCTGATGTTAGCAAAGATGCTAGCACTAAGACAGGATCAAGCCGTGTTCATCAAACTACAGCCAGGGCGCGTCTGTCAACAAAGCGACAACAACTAAGCTAACCAATGCAATCGCTAAACAATTTACAGGCAAGCTGTTTACATTCACTTTGTAGCAGACATTACCTTGTAACTGTTCTTTATGTTTTTGTCTGCTAATTAAATCTGCAATTCATTATGGATGTTGTGGGCAATGCAAAGCACTTCATGAGACTTTTTTACTCAGCAAATTAAGAGATTCTAATTCTAATTCAGAAATCATCAAAACTAAACTGAGGTGTTACAATAAAAAAAAACGGATTCCTCTAATCAGTTTGTCATGCATTTCTTTATTCCAACACCACAGATGTATTTGGTTTATCTCCCCCAAAAATACGAGTAAATATTAGTATTTTAAACTTGTGATTAATCATGATTAATCACAGCCTATTATTGTGATTAACTCGATTATTATTTTTTAATTGACAGCACTAATATATACATGTTGTGCTCTTATCTCATAATTCTGACCAGCTCAAAGATAAAGATTACTATAAATATATTTTAATACCATAGGTAACGGCGATTATGGACAATTTACAGTGTATAAAACAGAACGGGCGACGTCCACTGTAACAATCGAAATTAACTTTCTACGGTACTTATCTGCAATTCGCAGTCGCTTTTATGTTTAAAATGTAAAATTCCTATTGGGTTGATGTAGCCAGAAAAGATCAACATTCATATATTAGGCCCATTGATTGCATAATTCAACACTAATCTTGGCTTACACAAACCCTTACTTAAACAAGTCTCAAACAACTTGTCCGGCTCTGCAGTAAAGTTAGTTTCAAACCAGTACACAATGTTGAAAGTCTTTGTTAGGACGCAGGACAAAGAACAGTACTCCTGTATTGTTGTTTCACTATGGCAAATCTAGTCAATAACTTTGAAATGACAACAGGACCTAGTTACAAATTCCAGACCGACAGTATTATGACGTGGGTATACTATCAATATTTCATTACTTGTGCTATAGTCTTTAAAACATTTTTCTTTAGGCAACGTTAATTTTATAAAATTTTGTTTTACCAATGTTTGCTCAGGAGTGTAACCCTTTCCTTATCAGGGGGATATTGTTTTTTTGATTAGCTCTTGAATGAATGGCCTAATAATTATTTTATGTTCAGATTTTCTTGTCATTTCATTTCTTACGCCAGTAATAACATATCTACCTCTACTGCTTCTGTGTTGTTACAGATGTCTACAGACCTCGGATCCTTTCAAAGGTAGATTTATTTGTTACTTTTTTCAAATTGCTCTTTCCAGGTATTCCTGCTGAAGTGATCATTGGTTTTAGTTTCTTGGTGTGTTCATATAATTTGAGTGAACGTTTACCAGGAATTAGCAAGAAAGCTTTAACTCCATTAGTCACAGAACACTGCTCTGGCTCTGGTTCGTGTAAAGAAGAGGTATTTGTTCGGTTAATGACAGTGTCAGCAAATGTATCAGTGATTTGAATGTTAAGGTGGGAAGTACTTCTGTAATACATAGTTGAAAATAAGATATTAAAGTATAGTCATAATTCTTTATTAATCATTAGAATATGGTGACACACTATTAAAATGAATCGTCAGGCTGCAAACTGATGTATTGAGTCCATTTACCAAAAACCTGTGTAGTGAATTATTAGAAAATGGATGATATGTATATGTTGCCTCCTCTTACCATTTAATAAAGGACAAAGAATTCTTGGAAACCAAACTATTGATAAAAGCAATGCTAGTCCATGGAACAAAACACAAATTATCCCAGGCAGAGTGTCTCATTGAGCTTCAAAATCACAGTTCTGGTAACAGAACAATCTAGAGAATAAGAAGATGTATAACCTGAGAAGCTTAGTATCAATTTATGAAAAAAAAATATGCACAGACTGTTCAAACAGCTTTGCAGTCGTCCTCATATTTGCATGTTTGCAGGAAATTAGTATGTGGTCCATGTTCCCTTCCAGTGAGCATGTTAGAGTGTCAAAGTCTCTCAACGAAAGTGAGAGTAAATACGTCAGAGAGAGGAAGTTGAAGATTGAGAAATGTCTGCAGAACAATGGGATTAACTGTCAGGAGGTGAGATTTTCATTTACTGTCTCTGTTCTCTTCCACTGAAAATTTTCTCATTCCTCCTTCTCATTATTTCTTAATTCTTTCTGTATGTTATTTTATTGTAATATTTGGCATTGTGATTGTCAGTACAATGTCACACAAATGATAACACTGTTTATGAGCTCCAGTGTCTGATACCTGGCTGTATGGAGTTTATATGTTCTTCCACTGTACATGACTTGCACAGTTCTGACATCCTGAAGATTTTCAAGCTTGTTACAGAAATCATCATACATAAGGTATGAAAGGGAAGGCTCCTTGTCATCTCTCAACTCTTTCTCTCTCAGGCCGATGTTCCTCACATTGCTGTCCTGGCTTCAGGAGGGGGAGAGAGGGCCATGGTTGGCCTGCTTGGCTGCCTGGATCAGATGGGACAGGATAATCTACTCGATAGCGCCCTCTACCTGTTTGGGCTGTCTGGGTCCACCTGGTTAGAGAAGTCAATTTGCTCCATATCAGTATCACTAATATTTGCTGCCAAAGCATTAAGGTTCAGATCAATCAAATGCCTCTTGTGAGATCACTTCTGACCTGGAGTTGTGGTGATCATTACATGTGCATGAAGAACTAATGCATGTTTGTACGATCAGTGTCAGTCAAAGACAGTCAAATTAAATGAGAAGTACATAAATTCACTCATTTTAAAATATTTTTTGTAGGTTATCATATATGTGATATAACTGTGCTGCAGAAGACTAAATAGAAAATGATCCCTAACCTGTCCACATTGAGACTTGAGGATTTTTCATAAGAGATAGAGGACATTTTGAAAATTCAGCTAATGTCTTTTAGCTGTTCAGCTAATGTCTTTTTTCCAACACATGATATTTCCCTTCTGCAGAAGAAATGTGATTTTGTATAACAATATAAATCCTTTTTTTGTGTACCTATATGCAGGTGTATGTCTTTGGTGTATGAAGATCCTGTCTGGTCATCAAATCTATTAATAACAAAGGACAAACTGATCAAGAGATTAACGGAGACTTCGGTTGAACCCAACACCATAATAAAATGGCTGACAGAAGCAGTCAAATTTGAAAACTACTCACTGACAGACTTTGGTTCTGCTGCCGCAGCTTACTACTATTTTAAAGCGGTCAGTTTGTTGTAGTTGTACGTACAAAAATGGTTGTAAAATTAACATTGAAATACAGACGGTCCCCGAGTTACGATGGTCAGAATTATGATTTTTCGACTTTACGATGGTACGATAGTGATAAGCATTTAGTAAAAATAAGTACAGGCTTTGTGTTAACTGTAAGCTAATGTAAGTGTTCTAAACAAGTTTAAGCTATGCTAGGCTAGGCTATGATGTTCGGTAGGCGTATTAAATGCATTTTCGACTTCCAATTTTTTCCTCTTACGATGGGTTTATCAGAACGTAACCCCATCGTAAGTCGGGGACTGTCTGGATATTTTTATCAAATGAATTAACTGTATTTAGTTATTATTGGAAGTTTTTTTTTTTTTTTTAATTTCATCCTTACTCTTGGAAGTTGATTTATTTAGAGATATTCAACATGAGCAGAGGCTGTCTGCAGTCCTTCTGGGCTAGGTAAAGTCCTACCTGGGTGCTGTGTTATTAATCTTAAAATGTTACAGCAGCTCATATTTTGAGATAACATGGTTGAATCTTCACCCAACTCTCCACTCTTTCTCACTCTTCAGGTGGATCGGAGTCGTCTCTCAGAACAGAAGCAGAGGGACACAACAAACCCGTATCCAATCTACACAGCGACAGAGAACGGCCTAAAGCAACGTGGGTTTACTGCAGGTGTGTATCGGGTGTATGGCAGTAGCATATACTCGCAACAAAAATGCGGTATCCATAGAGCATTTACATTTTTCATTTGTGAACTGAGAGGTTTGCAAAAAAAAAAAAAATAGCATATGTAAGATCAGCTGTTCACACATGAAAGTATAAGTATACACGTGTTCAAATTTTGTAAAAGTCGAATTTACGTGCTCATGCTAGATTTTTGCATCTGAAATATCCAATAACCCTTCCATGTGTCTGAAATGAAATGTGATATTTCACATGTATTTAAAGGGATTGCACAAAAAGACATGAAGATATGCATACATACACTCTCCAAAGAGCCCTGATAAAATAACAATACATGAGGTGGTTATTATTGTTTAATGTTGGACAAGCCTTACAGATGCAGTGTTCCCAATGCGAAGAGATGCCCTTCCATTTACAGAATGCTTTGTAATACACCACCATATGTCACATGTTTTTCTCAGGTGGAACCCCTCTGTATCTCTCACCTGAGATTTTATCATTGAATTAAACATGTATGTGTCTACCATGAGCTACAAAGTGCACACGTCTTGCCTTTCAGACTGCTGGTTTGAGTTCAGCCCTCATGAAGCTGGCTATTCTCACGTAGGGGCCTTCGTGGACACTGCAATGTTTGGGAGCCAGTTTGAAGCTGGGGTGCTGAAGCAGAAAATGGAGGAGAGGGACATGCTATACTTGCAAGGTACCATGTGCTTTTTTGCAAAGTGTGATTATGTGTTGTGATCATTAAATAATTGTATAGCCACATATTTGAGCCACTTTCCTCTGTGCAGGATTGTGTGGCAGTGCTCTTGCAGATGGAAAGGAAAACAAGGAAAACATACAGCAGATGATCTGGGACAGGATCAAGGGTAAATTTAACATTTATATCTCAATCTTTTGTGTCATTCATTTTAAGTGCTTTTGTCTGATTTAAACAAGTCAGAGTCCAAGTTAGGCTACACATACATTTAGCAGAATTGTGACTTAAAGTCAAATGCATGTCTGTTATCTTTTATATTCAATGCAATCATGGAACATGCTGTCAGGTACCTGTGCTTCCATGTAGCATTGAGGATGAGTTGAGTTCACAACATCTTAAAGCATCTCCTATAATTGGGATTTTGGGAAAAAAAAACATTTGCCAAGTGTGTACAAACATTTTTGTTCAACAGGTAGCAGGTAAGTCCGTGGTTCCTGTGAAGATCAGTCTGGAATGTGAAAGTCTGTGAAAGTTGGTCAGGAATGTGTTGCCATTGGACCACAGGACTCTTACCATCACCTACTTTTTGTTTCAGTTTTCTTCGGACAAAGAAGTGCAACCAACAATGAAATGTCTTCAAGCAAAAGTGGTGATGATCATGATAAAATGTGGTCTTTATTTTTCTGAAATGTTTTTGAATTAAGATTTTTTTCTGTTTTCACACATACAGAATGTACATAACACTAGAAAATAGTAAATCCACTTTTTACCTGTCACTTACTTTCTGGCTGTAAACAAGATTTTCAATTAAATGAATTCTAAATTTTTTTATGTTGTTTAACATTTTTGTGATGACTTAAATGTTTATTAATTCTCACCTATTTTACAGAAATGTTTAACATTAGAGGTCCTAAAATTCCTGCAAATGACAAGCACTTGCTATCCAATTTAATAGCAAAGATAGGGCCAACAGGTTGATTGTGAATGTGCTATGAAATACCGATTATCTTACTGTGATATGTTAGCAGAACTTGCTGTTACAGAGGTTGCCAGTGGTGGTAGCACAGTGGCTGTGGCTTCTAACTGGAGAGGTTTGTACCATGTTTTGTTATTGCTACTGGTAACATTTGTCGATAACGTTTAAAATGCAAAACAAAAGAAATTTTAACAAACCAAAAAATCTTGAAAATAGACAATAGATCGTACTTTTCTTGAATATTTAAGAATATTCAGCTAGCTTTGAGAAAATATGTCTTGTTTTAAGAGGTAAAATTGTCTCAGTCCATTGGCAGATAATTGAGCTTGATTCAAGTGATCCGCAGGTGATGTTAAATTGGCATTTTTTAATGTATACTTTTGATTACCATGTTAATACATTTGTTTTATTGGCCATGTGCTTTTCACATGTATGGCTGTTGCTGTTGTAGTTTGTAAATGTAAGGTTTAAATATTAAACCTTTCCTAAGAGCAGTTTTTTATTTTTCTTTTCAGTGCCATGTGACTGCCAAGCCTGCACTTTTATAAATATTTTACTGCAAATCCATGACAACCCTGAGGATGAGTTTATGCTGGAGAAGCTACGCCAGTTTCAGACAGGTAGGGCGACACAGTGAGTCGATATGAGAGATGAGATTGTTCAAGGTTATCTGTTACCCAGTATATGCAATGTATACAGATTAATTTAACCTGGTTTTATATAGATGGAATATTCAGATTCATGGAACCTTGGTAGGTGTACATATGCACTGAGAACAATTTTTCACAGTTTTTTCTCTTGACATTTTACACTGGGAATTAAGTAAAATGCAGCTTTATTTTGCGTTTCTAACAAAATGGCAAAATAAAAAAAGTTGTTTTTTCCCCTAAATGTTTTTAACATCTAGCCATGGTCCTTTCTGGCTTAACGAGCCTGTCAGACATATACCATCCATCTGGAGAAATGCCATGTTTGTGTCATGTGGTATAGAGGGTCCATCTTTTCCTCTCATCCAGAGATAAGCAGTCAGGGCCACCCCAGTGTCCTCATTCTGGAGAAGGAGACCTGGAAGAAGATGGCCACAGAGGAGAGAGACAAATATTTGGCAGATCTTACTAAATCTCTTGACGGTTTGTTTAGTGGTGCATGTGATGGTGAGTGCTGCAACCTGCTGGTACAAATTATCACAGATTCTTTATCACAGCATTATCATAACTTTATTAAGTTCTTACAATACCATCCTCACTTACTAGACCTATGATGACACTGATCTTGTCGTAGTTCTTCTACTGAAATGTTTTCTTAGCCATGTTGAGTGTACTTACTCTAAGTCACTTTGGTACATCTGGTAGATGCCACGCTGTAATTGTAAATGATTTGCATCAACTCTTTTCAACAAAGTTTCTGCAGTTGGCATGAAAACATTGCCAGTGGTGTACAGCTGGACCTGGGGCACCCATTCCAACTTCCTGTTCAAGTACCCTGCAGGAGGCAAGTTTCTGGTCATATTTGTTCACCTCTCATGTCATCCACAGCACTGTATATGCTTCACAAAGTTGTCTGTTGGCTTGTGAGAGTCAGAACACATGACTCAGTGAGGGACACATAAACTGGCTCTGTTATACTTACTGGCAGAGCAGTAATCTGACCTCAGCAGGGCCTTGTGTCTGTGTGTGTTCAGAAGGCAAAGTTCCTGACATGCTGCTGTCAGCTGAGCACATCTATCTGGAGGATGCAGGGTTTGTGATAAACGCTCCCTATGTGGCTGCTCTCCGTGCTGAGAGGAAGGTGGACCTCATCCTGTCCTTTGATTTTAGCGCTGGGGATCCATTCCTGGTAAGATTAATTTATCTGCTGTTTCATGAACCTTGTTCTGACATTTCAAAACTGTAGGCATGCTAAATGCTTTCATATGGGGAACAGCAGCACAAAAAAGTAATATTTTAGAAAGTAGGTTAGAAGAAAACTGTTCTGGGAAACCAGTTTGACTGTCCACTAGCTACTATACTACATTATGTAGTGGAAGCATGTCATAAAGGTTTTATGGGACCATTTTTTGTCAAATCTCATGAGTTTTGGCTCTGTTCCACTTCTTACAAAAGTTCAGAGGTTAGATGTTGGCAGAGGAAGTGGAATATGCACTAGGTGTTGGCAGAGGAAGTGGAATATGCGCTAGATGTTAGCAGAAGATATGGAATATGCGCTAGGTGTTGGCTGAGGAAGTGGAATATGCGCTAGATGTTAGCAGAAGATATGGAATATGCGCTAGATGTTAGCAGAAGATATGGAATATGCGCTAGATGTTAGCAGAAGATATGGAATATGCGCTAGATGTTAGCAGAAGATATGGAATATGCGCTAGGTGTTGGCAGAGGAAGTGGAATATGCGCTAGTACTCTACCTACAGCCTGGTTGCAAAAGTTTTCATATTTTTTTAATAACATGTCAACAGTGTTACTCTACCACTGATCTAATGGTTTGATAGCATTTTTAAAGAAACATTGGGAACAAACAGCAGTCATATTGTAATGTGTTTAAAAAAGTTAAATGTATCCAAGGTTGTCTGACCCATTCTTTTCACCCTTCCAGACAGTGAATCTGGCAGCTGAATACTGTAAGGAGTCTGGGATCCCCTTCCCCCCTGTGGATGTACCAGAGGAAGAGAAGGAGAACCCAAAGGACTTCTATGTGTTTAAAGGAGAGCAAGGACCCACAGTCATTCACATGCCACTCTTCAACATCGTCAACTGTGGAGGTCTCACTTTGGTTTGATTCAAAAGCTGTCTACTACTCTCTGATCTTTTTCCCATTAAAAGTAGTATCACCAATTGAAATGGAAAATTGGAATTGAGTTCATGTACTGTTTTTTGCCATGCAATGCCATCAAGTCATCACAATTATTATAATCCGTCTCTATCTTTATCCTCCCCTCTCCCAAATTCTCGTGTTCTTTTTTTGCGTAGGAGATGTAAATAAGTGGAGAGAAACATACTCAACATTCCAGTTGCCCTTCACCCGTGAAATGATCCAGGACTTGCTGCGTGTGTCAAGCCTGAATGTGGCCAACAACAAAAAGCGAATCCTTGAGGAAATCCAGGCACTGTGCCAGAGACAATGATTCAACCATACATCTTGTGTTAGCTATTTTCTTCTTTAAAAATGAAAATGTCCAATGTTTAGCTTATTCAAATGGCCATATTTGACATTTGAAATCCTTCTTTAGTATCCATTAGGTCTGTGCTAATTAAAAAAAGCAGGGTGCTTATTATGATATGCCCTGATTCTGCTGAGTGCTTAATACCTGCACAAGTCTGAGTAAACAGAGAAATTATTGAATCTTATTTAGCAATACAGGAATGATTTCTGTTATCATGTATTCACAGTCGTCAGTATATTCAGTTGTTTTTTTTTTGTGCCTCTACATTTTGAGCATCACAAATCCATTAATCCATGCTGGGGGGAAAAAGTAAAATGTTTATCATTTGTATTTTGTTGCACCAATCTTTTGTGTTCAATTCTTTCTAGTCCACACAGTTATTTCATGTACACACTTGTGAGCAGCTGAAATGAGTTATGCCAGTAGATAACCTACCAAACGGGAAATACAGGGTGAAGATTAACAGGGCCGTGGAGGCTTGTCTGTACACCACAACGGCTAGGAAGTTGCACTCCAGAGGAATTTCTTCCTGCAAATGATCCAAACATGTCTGTCTTGGTTTCTGTCAGTGTCTAAAGGCTGAATGACACCTTTGTTTGTGCATAAAGAACAACCTCCAAAGATTGCCTGTGCTATTTACAGTTTTTCTAGATCGTTTACAATTGTTTTTGCATCTGTACTTCTCAAAAGTATTAAATAAGCAAAAAGCAATAGTTTTTGTTTAACCCTAGAAAATTCTCTGATGAAAATGTTCCCCCTATAAGAAAATGACACATCACCATTTTTGTTTGTGTTTTCTGAAACTACACATCTTTACTTAAAAATTCTAAAAAAATTACCATTAACACCGACATCAGTGTGCTTCTGCAGTGGAATATGTGTTTGCGTTGTGTTAAAGAACTAAAATATAGGGATGGACCTCGTTTGCAAATGTTAAGTGAGTGCGTTGAGTAATGTAAGAATTGTGTCATCAATACCTCCCACACACCTTTAAGCAAAATGAAGCAGCGGTTACTAATGGGTGATGTTAGATGACTCACTATGACCCAGCAGGGGAAGTGTGTATTGAAATAATTCTCTGAATCCCCTGGTTTTAAGAATCAATGCCCTTATTTGAACATCTAACACTGAATACCAAACACGAGTAATTGCAGAAATTTATCAGTTACCCGACGAGTAAAATAACCAATAATTAAATCACCAAATTTGTTGATAGGATAGCTGTTTGGTCAATCAGCTTTTGTCTGACACATACACTCACAAGTGGAATAATCTAGAAGGGTTTGTTGGGCAGCTCCCAGTATAATAAGGTGGAGAAGCAACTACTCACTCGCAATGCCAGAGATGCTTTGAATAGTCTCAACTCGATGATGGACAGGGAGGTTAGGAAGAGGGAAGTCTTCCTCTCAAATACCGCTTCTTTTGCCAATGACATAAACCAGTTTTATTGTAGATTTGATTGCAGGCACTATGGTATTGTTTGTGATAACGTGCACATTGATATCGCCAATCATAATCCTAAAATCCCTATTCCTTTCCCTAACTACATTTATGTAAACAACCATCATCACAAAAAAAATTAAACCTAATTGACTGGGACTGGTACACAAATCATGATGAACAAACAACACTGTAAGAGTACAGAATTATGTTCAATGGTTCCATTACACTGATGTAAAACCAGCAAGAGATTACAATGATCATTCACCTCCTGGCTATGCAATCACCTCAACATACATTTGCACATGCAGTGCTAGAGGAAGAAGACCGCTAATTTCACCTGCTTTGCTTTTGCAGAAAGCTGTTGGGTTAGTATCCAGTCGAATACCCAAGCCCAAACAGAACATTCGTAAGATCTACTGTTCTACTGAAGGTTTTAAATCCCTTCCGAATGGCACTGTTGGAATGCCTATGAGTTCCAAAACTCTACTCAATGGTGAATTTACACCTCTGCTGGCCTCGCTAAATTCCAGTTAAAAGAATGAATTATCATTATTTTACATTGATTATCTTTTTGGTTTTTAATTCCCGCTAGACCATGCAATATATGGTAAACCTCTCTAGCCCCTATGTAACAATTGGTGTGAAGTGTCTCCCTGGGAGGTGGTTTTCAACCCATATCAGGAACGATTGAGGAACATTTCAACAAAACTCCTGAGAAAATGTATAATACATAATGTGAATTAGTTTAAACTAATGGGCTCTCACAGAACGCAAGCCAACATCACCAATAAGCAAAATATCACATACCACCAGGCTGAGAATGAAGCCTTTTCTGTCTGAAATGCATGGTTTTCTCTGGGGACCTTCACCGTGGCTAACTGCGCAAACCATTTACTGTCAGATCTCATGAGTTTTGGGTATTGCATTTTTCTGTTTCACTTCTTACATATGGCAAAAGTTCAGAGGATAGATGTTGACAGAGGAAGTGGAATATGCAGTAGATGTTAGCAGAAGAAGTGGAATATGCAGTAGATGTTAGCAGAAGAAGTGGAATATGCACTAGATGTTAGCAGAAGATATGGAATATGCACTAGATGTTAGCAGAGGAAGTGGAATATGCGCTAGATGTTAGCAGAGGAAGTGAAATATGCTCGGACACCCACCGGTGCTGCTGTCCAGGCATCTCCACCTGACGAACACCAGGTCCTACCAGAGGAGGGGCTTCTGTATGACCATCTGCCAAACAACTGGTCTGATAATCTTTGAGGGTCAGGTCTTGGCTGGAGTATGACTTAGTAACAGAGGGACTATGAGGCTGTGTGCTTTTTACACGTCATTAGTGTTTTAACGCTCTATAATCACTCTGCATCTGACCTCTGCAGCTGTCCAAAAACATGCTTTTGTTACATTAATTGTGTTCCCCACTACTGGTACCCATTCCCCTGTTGAACTGTGTATGTGGTCTTACTTTATATGCTCTGAATGAAAGGTGCATGAGTTGAAACTGTGTCTGCCTCAAAAACCTGAGCTTGCAAAAGGACATAAGGAGAAGTACTCTAACCACAGCCTGGTTGCAAAAGTCAACAGCAGCTGGTCCACCCTGTGTATGAAACTTGGTAATTGTGATATGACTATCTCTCTAAATACACTTCCCATTTCCAGTGTATTTGTTTATGGTAATGTGCAAGGTCACCAGGGTCACACCTTTATACATGTTTGGTAAGCTTGTTTGAAAGCTTGTGTTGTGCTGACAAATAGATGCCTACTGAGGTGTACAAGTGTCATATTAAATTTTACCTTTTAGTTTGTCTTGCTGAAAATCAGAAAGTCACGGAACAGGCAAAGATCCTGGCTGGCTGTCTGGCTGGCTTATAGCATACACAGGCAAACATGAAGGTAATGAAAACAACAGCACATGGATGGGGAAATGGAGAAGAAAAATAAACACACGTACAAAACCAAAACAGAAAAAAACAACACATGATCAGACAGCATTACTGACAGTGTGTGTGTGTGTGCACCCGCATGTGTGTGTGTGTGTGCACATGTGTTTGTGTGTGTGCGTGTGTGTCTGTGTGTGCAAATGTGTTTATGTGTACATGCATCTGTGTTTTAGGTTATTCGAGTGTCAATGTCTCTCAATGAACCTGAGAATAAATTTGTCGCACTGAGGAAGTTGACAATTGCAAGGTGCCTGCAGGAGAATGGCATTAATTGTAAGAGGTTTTAGAACGATCCATCCAATTTAGTAAGTTTACTTACCTTAAAATTTGCAAAAAAAAAAAAAAGTTGGCAAGAGTTTGTGGGGTCTCTCTCACTTTTTCAGGCAAGTATTCCTAACATTGCTGTCCTGGGATCAGTCCTCACAAAGTCGGTTATTCTCACCTGGGGGCCTTCGTCGACACTTCTGTCTTCAGGAGCTATTTTGAGGCTGGGGAATTGAAAAAAAGTCAAAGAGAAGGACATACTGTACTTACAAGGTACTGTTGAAGTACTCTCTGCTAATTTCTGCATGCTAATGTGATCACCATGATGATTAACTGAGTTATATTTTCTATCTGCGCAGAGCTTTGCGCGGCAGTGCACTTGCAGATGGAGAGGAGGACTCAAATACCATAATGGATATCATTATCCAGTGGCTCATGCGTATGTGTAACATTTGCACTTCATTTCAACATGCTTATAACATATGTATAACCTTTTACCTTTTTTATTGTTCACACACATGTAGAACCCATTGGAATCCTACACCATGATGTTATAGCAGCCCGCTGTTGTTCAGAACTCTGTCCTGTATTTCGAAGAGATTAAAGAGGTCGTGCAGCCCAAGAGCCTGAGATCAATGAGCAAGGTAATGCCCCTTTCTATCCCCTCACTTTATCATTAAACACCATTATCATTCATTCTCCCTCACTCAGTCATCCCTTGTGAAGATGGGAGTAAAGGCTGAAGGCACAAAATTATGGTCATTTCACTCCTCCTAAAGGGGAACATGACAGCGAATGTTCTGTGGGATGAGTGGAACTGGAATACCATCTATCTATCCTTAAAAAAATTCTAAAAATGTATTTCATAAAATGATGCATTAAATATCTAGTCTCTCTCTCGCTCTCTCTCTCTCCCTCTCTCTCTCTCAGAGAAAGAATTTGGCCATGTAATGGTAGCTGATTTCTTCCGGCAGTATGAAGAACTCAGTGTTCTGAAGGAAATAAGGAGAATACTCTGATTCTGAAGCGCAAAGGAGGGGTAACGTGCTAACGTGCTTATATATGCATTTCACACTGCACAGCATTTGGTGGCATACATAAATACTGACAATGAAAAATTACTAAACTATTTCAAAAAGGCAAACTTGTAACGAACCTTGTTTACGCTGTATCAGGTGTGCACCCTTAAAAATGTGACTGTGCTTATTTTTAAGGCTGTCAAATTAATGTAATTTTCATGTCAAAAACGGAAGTTCTGTATCAGTTGGAGTGTTGATATAGCTTTGCCCTGCAATATTATTGTCTGTATTATATTAGAACCTTTATGCCCATCTCTGGTTGATGTATTCATTCTCACACCCTGTTCCTACTTCATTTAACAGAGGTTCAATATGAAAATATATCATTCTGATTTATGTGCCATTATTAGATTTTCTTATTGCAGAAAAGTTACTTCAGTTATCCTACCAATTGTGAGTCCATACCTTTTTTTTTCCTCAAGATCTATGGAAAAAAGTGAACATCGTGTTAAAACCTATTTATTCATGTCTATCTGATGGTGAGTGAGGCCCCCTGCTGGCAGAAATTATTATAGCCGGTCATCTACCTTATTTTATATTTAATCCCTCTCAAGGAAACAGTGTGACAGTTAACATCAGTCCTCCTACAAAACATAAAAAAAAATTCACAGATGACATATTCAACATTCATTTTACATGCAGGTAATATTTGCAAGATTCCAGTTCTGCTGTAATATTACTTGTTTACTATCCCTTGGATTTTGGTGAGCGTGATAAAATTGAAAAGTATTCATTTCTTAATTTCAATAAAAAAATCCATTGAAGCAAGGGAGCTCAATTTAAGTTTAAAAGGAAAGTAAATCCACATTTTCATGTTATTTTCTCCTACTAAAACAGCCTTAAAGATTTTTGTGAAAACTATTGGAAAGGTTTTGACATGGACCTGGGCCACTGAATACAACTTTCTCTTCAAATATCTTGCAAGAGGCAAGTTTGTATTTCTTTATGTCTTACTGACACATCTTCTGTATAAGCCAGTTTTGGCTGATTCTTTGATAATCTGAGCTACAGGCTACCGGCAATGTATCTGTTTTTGTATTATGCAATTTCAGGCCTAACTGAGCTTAATAATGTGCTCTCACTCTGAAAACATGTTTTATACAAATGGAGCTTTGATTCCAAAAATTAATGTTGAGGTAAAGGAAATACCATTTGGATGTCATTATAATTTTTCATTTTTATGCAAGTTTTTATGCACTTAATCATACTTCATCATAGGTGTTTCTGATCTAAAAATAGAGCTCTGCGTCTATGATATAAGGTCCAATTGTAAACTAGCAAACTCAAACAAGTTGTCAACTTTCCCAGTGTAGCAATAGCCCACTAAAAAGCATCACAGAGTGTAACATCAAATGTGATTATGGCTGCCTGGTAAGGTGAAGGATAAATAAGACAAACATCCATGGAGAGCAGTATTGTCATTGTCTTTGTGTATGCAGGAAATCAAGTCCCAGAGGTGTTGCTGTCAGAAATGCACAGCCATCTGGAGGATGCAGGGATTCTGCTGAACTCCCCCTATGTGGCTGCTCTCCATGCTGAGAGGAAGGTGGACCTCATCCTGTCCTTTGAGTTTAGTGCTGGGGAGCCATTAAAGGTAAGATTCATTTATCTATTTTCTTTTAAGAGCTGCACTGACATTAAATATGCATTGTGGACATCTCAGATATGTTTATTTGAGGAACAACAAAAAATTATCAATAATGCTTGTGTGTTTGTGTGTGCGTGTCTGTTTAATCACTATCTCATATAGAAGAACTCCAGTTCAGAGTTCTACTCCAACCAACCACATCTACCCTACTCTGCACCTGACCAAACCTATGATACTGCACTAGCAACATGCAGAATGGATATTCTCTTCAATGCAAAATTAAAACACAAGCTTGCAGTCTTTTGCAGAAAGGTTTCCACCATAATGGTTTTAAAAAAGTTTTAAAATGTGTAGAAAAAAAGTCACAAAATACTCTCTAACCCATGTCCATCTAATCATAACATGAGAAACCACACCCCACCTAAACACAGACATACAGCCAAAGCAACTATGAAACATCTGTAGCTGTAGCCCTTGCTGTAGCTATTCAGGCTTTGAAATAGCCCTCAGAGCGTCATGCACTCAATTCAGTAGATGACGTCAGTTGACAGTAGAGTGCAAACACAAAACCCATGAACATTTGCATAAAGGAAGTGAGGTAGGTGGGGCTGCAATGCTTCCCCAGGAGTTTTATATATGCTGTCAGGCAGATACTCAGTCATAAACAGAAACAGAAACATGCATGCATGCTGTCTATGAGATTTAAGGCAGACTCATACTAACTTGATCTTTATTTTAATGAATTTCTTTTCAGCCTGTGTTGGGAATTTTTTTGTACTTTTAACCATTGCTCTCCAAAACACATCGGGCAACATTTGGGTATGATGGTAGACAAAATAAATGATACATCAAACAATGTTAATTATTGGCTAGCTTCTGCTTGCTCTTCAGCTCCTCTGAGAATTGTGCCAAAGAAGTTTTCAACAGTGTCTTGTGGGATATTGGACCATTCTCACGTTCAAGTTCTTTTTTGGTTGAACGATGTGGAAATCTACTCTGCACTCTACATTCCAGAACTTCCCACAAAGGTTCGGCTATGTTTACATCTGGTGATTGGGGGTGGGCATGGAAAGTGTCTGACTTCATCCTGCTGAAACCACTCTTCAACCATGTGTATGGGACCATTATCATCGTGGACCATGGTAACATCTTGAGGAAACAATTACAGCATAGTGTGCACCCAGTCACTTAAAATAGCTTTGTATTCTTTGGCTATAATTTATGGCTTTCCATACCATAGCAGATCATACATGATGTCTGGCCAACATCAGCGCCATGTTGATGTTGTTGTTGTTGTTGATCCTAGGCCCATTGCAGTTACCAGTAATGGCAGAATAAAGTATCATTAATCCCATATTTGCTTGAGCAAAGCTGAGCTGTCAATCACTGACTTAATCAAAACTTTTGGCCATCTGCTGTCTACAATGGTTGGTTTCAACTGAGGAAAGAACTATGCCCTGTCTTGTAGTTATGCTGTCAAGACCCTGCCAATTTGAGGTGAAGTGCAAACTCCTCACACTAGATGACTCTGATTATGTAATAAAAACATACTTTGTGAATGTTGATGTCTTCACTACTTCAAGGTGTTCTCCTTGCTGTTTTCTGTTGATAATTTCCCCTCCAGAGAAATCCCCCCAGGTGCTGTGATGTGAAAGACTGAAACCCAGCTACTGATATGTCTCTGCTACCATCCACAGCAAAAAAAAGATAAGTCTGAGCTGCAGGTGTATGAAAAGCTTAAGGAGGACCTGTGGAAAATAACTATGACATCACTGAAAGCAACAATGTGCCCATACATGTGACAGATTTACACACCGCTGGCCATGGAGGTTTCCGCTTCTCTCTTTGCTCCTGTTCCTCTCTCACTCAGTGGAGTAAAAATAGCCTCTCAGTCCACAGTCAGCACACCTCGGTGAACAGTGTCCCCACTCCCGGCTAACTGAGATATAAAGTTAAGTTATGAAACTAGAGAATATGTCTGTATTTTTAATATATGAAATATAATTTTTGACACATTAAAGTGTACATCAGCTCACAGTTTTATGTCTCTCCAGGCCACAGTGAGTACACCCAAATGTTCTCTTTTTCCTTGAACCAATCTTTGACATAGTCTGAATTCATTATAATGTATTACAATTTACATAATATTAACATGTTAAAATTGTATTCTCTATCTGATGGCATATTAAAGACTAAATGTTCACCAAATGTTTATGTAGTAACTCATATGTATCATATATTTACACAAATTACATTTTCATATGTGATAGTAATATGGTTCAGCACCCCTTCAGCTTGCTCATCAAATAAACACTGATGCTCGTGCAGAATTGGTTTTATGCTGCCCCCTGTCTGTTTGTCTGTTCCCCAGTTTGTTTGTCTGCTATTTATAAGATATCAGCTCATTCACTCTTACTCTTTCCCTTGCTGTCTGTCTTCCTTCCTGCCACCCTCTTTCTCTCTCTCCCTATGTCTCACAAACACTGCCAGGCTGTGGTTATCACTACCCTCTTCATAGAGAGATGTTTGTGAATGTTCTGTGAGACCTAGTCAAAATGCTAGTCTTCTCGCCATTTTGTTCTCTTTTCTTGTACCTTTCCCTCACCCTCCCCCCACTCTCTCTGTCTCTCTTTCACTGTCCGTCTTGCTCTCTCTCGCTCTCTCTGTCTCTCTTGCTCTCACAGGAATAAGTACAGCATGTTCTAGTAGCTCTACTATAAAGATATGACTGGGGACCTGCTGTGTTTGCTAAACCAGAACATGATGAACTGCTGGAGGTAAAACCCTCATGGAGGCCAATGAAAGTCTCAAAGCCACTGATCACAAGAGGAAAAAGTTAGCCAAGCAAAGAAAGTGTAATGCAACATGGCATCTTTGCAAACTTTTATTCTGTAATCTGTATTTATTCTCACTTCTTTGAACCACACAGACCATGATTAACAATGTCAGACTGCCATCATAGCCCTTCAAGTGACTCTTTTTGGTATATAGAGCCTCCTTCGGTCTTCCTCTGACACTTCTGAATTGTTTTACATTTTGTTCAGAACCATTTGCTCCTTTATCCCGTATTAGTAGTTTATTTGAAATTAGATTTTGCTTTTATTTTTCTTTTGATTTTTCTGTTACAATTAACCCTCTTATGAACATATTCCACTGCCTCTTGTTCTATTTAAACACATTTATAATCGACCAAACCAAAATAAGCTCAATGAGTTTATTGACTCAACACGTAAACTCGTTGACATGACCGGCTGTTGACGCAACCTATTTTTTGTCCCAGTCCCAGAGCTGAGGCCTAAGGAAAATACAGGGGAGGTAAAGAACTTGCTAGAAAGGTCATGAAAGATGTAGAAGACAGAGGCCAGGGGCAACATGGGGGCTTCTGACAGCTCATTTGCTGGCCTGGATGACCTGTGGTTTCTTGACTGCTCCAGCTGACATCCTTTGCTGAAAGTTTCCATTTCTCATCGAAATTCTCTACCTGGGCCTACGGCCAGAGCCAAACCGTATGTTCTCTTCTAAGAGGTAACCCCCCCCCCCCACCACTCTCCCAAAACTCCTGCAGGGGGTAACTTCGACTGCAGTCTTGCCTCCCATCTCCTCAAACCACCAGAGTCTCCAAAAGCTAAAATATTCAGTTACTTTGACAGATGTCTCTTTGGGTAAGTAGTATGGGTTTCAGCAAGGTCCATCTGAAAGAAGACTCAAATAATAATCAGACAGTGCCTGGAAAGAGGAAAGAGTCACTTAAACAGATGATTCATCAAAATTCATCCTTATCTTTTGTCTCATTATTAATATAAAGTACTACCCTTCTATAGTTTGCTGAGCACAGACCACTGGATCTGTATGTACCTCTCTAGACATGAAGCACTGCTTTATAAATGCTAATAATTTGTAAGAGTTAGTTTTTCCATTGAAAACCCTCTTTTTCAGACAGTAAGAAGTTTGTTTTAGCAGCGCTGTACTGGAGGTGTAATTACCCTTGCCTCCCCATGAGCCCAGTAAAAAGAGTATAAATAACAACAGGCTTTTTCAGTGTTTGGGAATAGGGGAAATCCACATCAAAGATCAAAAGGAGCCATGGGAGGTAATACAACAACTTGTTTAAGCTGTTGTTTTCCTTGTCATGTTTGTAACAAACTGTTCTTTACATCCTTTACAGCAACTGTGTAAGTTGCTTTGGTAAAATCTTTTTCATATATGTGACCTACAGACAAATATGCTGAATGACAAAGGAGTATGACAACCTCTCCCTGCTATGAGGGAGCAGGGAGTTGACATTACATTGTCCTTGAAATGGGATGGCTTTAGGACATTTTAAAGAACTACTCTAGCAAAAGAAGCTCCATAAGTTACTAAGTATAAATTCAATATTAAGGCAAGGATTCAATCAACATCCATCCTCAAAATTACATGCAAGTGTTCATTTGTATCCTTACCAACACAGTTTGGCGACTTCAGCGTTCATGTAAAGTAACTTGCCAGACTGTTCTGCTGAGAAGAAAAAGCAAAGTAAAAATAAAAGAAATACTGTTTGAATGCCAGCCATGGTATTTATAAAAATGAGCTTTTAAATTGCATCTATTGTTGTTATTTTTCAGTGCTATTTTCATACTGCTGAATGGACAGTGAAATTTCATACTGTGTAATGGTATGTCACAGAAAAATTGCTGAATGAAAATGGCAATATAAATGATGTAATGGCCTGCATTAGTTCATAATTAGAAAGCATTAATGGAGTGTATGTTGAAGGCTGTGGCCCTCCTTGCCCCCGTGCTGGTGGGCAAGCAGTGATGCAGGAGATATAACTGGCCATTGAAAAGGGAAAAGAATATGGTAAAACATAGAAACTCAACAAAGATTGTTAATATTTTAGATGTAAGCACCATGTACACATCAACATTAACCATAAAAAGCAAATTCTACTGCTGTTCTATGATATTCATGAATTCTCATTTTGCGTTGCATTGATTCTAAATGTGGAAGTCTTGCTCCTTTACATCCAGCGTCCTCTGAAAGCCTATGAGCAGGCGGTGTCTTCCTGTACCTAGAAGGACATGTTAACCAGCAGAGAGCTGTGACACATTCCCCTCTTCCTGCCCACCCACGCTTGGCACAGGTTCAGACGCCGGTTCCGTTCACCTCAGGCTACAGCAAGACCGAGGTTTTCCAACACAACTGCCAACTGGCGACTGGACAGGACGAGATTTTGGAAAGAACAACAATAACAACATAAAAACAATTTGCATCCCTGGTGCCAGGTTTCATCACAGAAATGGTCACCACTTTGCAAAGCTATATGTTGTATTTTTTCAGGTTCCCCAGCTATGTGTGTATGTGTGTGTGTGTGTGTGTGTGTATTCTAACAACCACAATGCCACACTGTGACCAACAGATAAAGTGGTAGTAATTGATGCAAAATGACAGAAAATTTATTCAGTTGAAACAGATTGACACAAACATTCTGTTTTCAGTTTAAATGAAACGTTTCTATCTCTGTTCTAACAGCTGATTTATGGTTGAGGGTTTCACTGATCTTTACATGGAGCCCAGATAAGGGGTGCGAAGGCTTAAAGCTATGACCTTAGGTTTGGTTATTAAGGGCTCATTGAGTTTGATCGCTGTCACCAGAATGCATTTAAAGATGTGTGTTTGCAATAAATAATTGAGTTTTTTTAATTCATAAATTGAAGGGAAACATTTGGTTAAATCAATGCTGGTGCATCATTCCAAAAAATGAAAAGGTTAAAAATTGATAAAATAAGCAACTTAGATCATTTTGGGGGCAGACAAAAATATTTGATTTATTTTGACACAGTAAAGCTTTTATTTTGCAGTTTTTTTTCTGCACACCATTGCAAGTGGCTTACAGAGGGTAACTGGGCTTTAAATGGACCTACTTTGTCTGCATGAGGGATTTTTGGGCATAAGCACTTCTAGAGGGAAAATACTCTGAGAGGAAGCAGTGAGCGGTGCAGTAATTTGGCCTTGTGCCTATTTCTCTGTTTTCAAATGTCTTCATCGTGGGCATGGAGGTTGTTGGCTTTTGATCACAGAGGTTGACGTGGAACAGGATGTTCATCATTTGCTTAAGCTGCGATTCGTAATGTCAGAAAATACTGAGAATCGTGGAGGAAAAGGAAAGAAAGAAAAGGAAAAATCAATAATGAAAACAAAATCGCTGACATGCATTATGGGTTGGCACAATTATAGTTCATTACTCACATGCATCACTTGTGATTTTTTTTTTTTTTTTTTTTGTAGTCTCTGAGCACAGGTGTAATTTCTTTGAGTCAGCTGAAGGAAATGTACACACTTTAATGTCCAGTGTAATTTTAACTCTATCAGAGATCTCCACTGGACTCAAGAAAACATTGTTCGAGTTTAATTAACATTGGGCCTGTTACAATGTATTTTATAATATAATTATTGCAATTATAGCTGGTATTACAATTATGTGGATGTTTTTAATATAGCTTAGTAGTAATACTGATGACCAAAATGACATCAATAATGAAATGACAACTGTATGCACCTTGCTCTCAGTGTGCATCAGATACATCTGTGGTACTTTTATACAATGAAATAATTTACAATGAAAGAAATCCATGCAGTGATCACAAATAGGGCAATATCCCAAGAATTTGTGATGAGAAGAGTAAGGAACATATTTGGCTGCTGAGGCCTTATTTTCTGGATATTGCCCAGTCTTTGTTAAGGAGTGTCTTTCTTACCTCATAGTAATGTAATACAATGTAATAACTGTGTAATATCACAACAGTTTAAAACAATAACATTAAATTTAACTGCAGTGTACTGGACTTTTAAAGTTGCTTGTTACCAAGCAAATGATCCATAGTAATCAGCTGGACTGAATTCAAGCAACATGTTTAGTTAGAAACTATTTCTCCTCAACATTTTTGATAAAATAGGTAGAAGCAGAGGTTGTATGGTCACCGTATGTACTTGTGTGTGTTGAGTATAACTTAGTTTATCACAGAAAATGAATTAAATGTAGTGAAATTATTGCCCATGGAACAAAAGTGAATGAACAAATTTGACCATATGCACTGTCATGTAATAAGAACAACTCAAACAATGTTTGCTTTCATTAAATCTGATGTAAAATATTCTACTTCTTATAATGAATATTAATGTTTTGTGAGTAAGTTATTGAGCCAGAAATAACAGTATACATTTACAGAAGGATATACCTTAGGTTTGATTATAGCCATTTACTAGGTGCAAAGGGGATATCTAAACCTTCTGCTTCAACAATCTACATCTCTCCTCTGAGAACCTTACACATCCTGAGAGGTATCACATCCATGTGGAATACAGACCTGAAGATGAATGAAGAACTGCATTGTGATATGGCATGGCATAATACTGCTGTAGCCTCCAGAAACACAAACCGTTAAAAAAAGAATCCATCTAAAGATTTTACAGGGTTCTTATGACTCCTCTAAAATGATTGGCTGGCTCAGGTATGGTTGGCTCCCATTGTGTTCCCAAGGTGCAGTTGTTAGCTCTCCTTCTTTCATACATTCAGTGAGTTCCCAGAAGTGGCTTATTATTTCAACATCATCCCCATTCCTTCTTCCTAATTTTCATGAATAACATGCTTCTACTATAACATAATAATATGAGCATATGCATGTGGTTACTGACTTTCTGTGTATCTTAACTGTGATTATCATTACTTTTTATCATTATTTCTAACTACATTTTCTGTGTATTTGTGTGGTTATTGATAATAATGAAAACAATGTATTATAATGTTGCAATATGGTGAACAGTTTACAAATAATAAGATACATTCCTTAGAGGCTCCTGATAAGCCAAGCTTTACCTCTTATGCATTGATTGTGATGTCACTTGACTCAATGATACTTTTTGGTTTTTTGTTCTCCAGAACTAAATCTACTTTGGGTGTCAATGAATCCAAAGTAGCAAACCTTTCTGATTTGGGTTTAAAGTTGTGGGTTCTAACATGGATTAAAATGAATCTTAATTTATGGATCTTAATCTAACGTCACTCAAATGCAATTCTGGTTGTAACCCCAACACCGTTTCGCTTTACAAGACACTGTGTTGACTTTACGTCATGCTTGGTATACAAACAATCAAAACTGTGATACCTGCTTGTTATAAATTTCGTGGTTTCGTACGGTAAAAAAAAGTCATTCTAAGGTTGAGTATACATGTTTTAACCCTTACTTCACTGTTCAAACGAATTAGCGGATAGTAAATACTTTTAATTGCATGCTTAAATGTAGTTTGGATGTTTTATACTTTAAATTCTGCTCATTTCAAAACTATCACCTCAAACGTCCACATTAGAAAATATTTCCATTTTCTCGGTGTCCCTCCAATACCGGTGGCAGCAACAAGCACTTAAGACTCTAGAGAGCTGACGGAAGGGCATAGTTTAGTTAAGTGCATGATTTATGCAAACAATTGAGACGTCGTTAAAATTCAAACTTTACTCTGCATGCCGAAACAGGACGCGACTCCAATCGAATGGCAATCAAAAACATGATTCCCCAGTGTATTAAGATACGTCTTCCAGAAGTTACCGTCGCTCACACCCCAAGGAGACCCACCCGTAGGACTCGGAACCATCACGTTCTTTGCGTACACCCCTTTTATCTGAGCTCGATTGAGACTTCCTGTGTTTCAGAGTTGGGAAGCTCTAGTCGACGAAGCCCAACGCGCAGTCGCTTCTGCGCATAATTATACTGGCATTTACAGAAACTGGGCGCTTGGTACGACAGCGAGTTACCAAGAGATTGGGCGAAAGAGAACGAGGGGAGAGAGACAGACCCGACCATAGTGGTAGTGCGTGTTGAAAGAACGATAAAAGGTTGGAAAAGTGAGTGAGACTGAGTAAGCTCGCTCGCTAGTTCGATAACTAAGCAGCGACAGAGAAAGAGTGAGGAAGAAAAGGCCATAGAGATACAACAACTGGAAGGAAAAGTGTCTCCAGCCGGATTAAACATCGGCGAAATATCAACGCATTATGGCCTCGGAAGAGCTCTACGAGGTACTGAAACCATTCAGCTCTCTAGCTACTGGCAAAAATTCCGTTTTGTGCCGTTACCCTTTTGTGCTTCGCTTAGTTTCTAAATGTCGGTCTTTGTGGCTCTCGATACAAAATATAGTGTTGCATGCAACTATTTGCTTGGTCTTAAACAGCGTTGGGAAACGGAGGTGAAACTAGCTAGCTAGTTAGCGAAGTTAGCTATCACTAGGTATGTAGTTGTTGGCCTTCTACATTTGATGGTTGAGTGTTGAGTTAAGCTTGTGTTAGCTATCGATAGCTTGCAAGTAAGCCAGCTACAGGCTTTTGGTGTGGGAGTTAGCTAGCTGGTTATCGTTAGTGTATGGATTTGCTTTACAAAAAGACCGCTTTGGAGATTCACAAGCATAAAAACTGAGAGGAGTGGATTGGGGGTCCCCGAAAGTAGCTAGTATCTGTTAATGGATTGATTAAAAGATTAGTGTTCAAATAGCTATCAGTGGTCATCATGGGTGTGCTTAGGTGGAAATAAATGCTGCGTGCGACTAGTTATAGGTAATGCAAGCTGACTGTTTGCTAACGTTACCAGTTACTAAGTTTGGTGGATCTAGGTAGTTACTCTGGATATTAACGGTACCGGTCATCGGTAATTATGGTTAACTAACTAGCTGATTATCTGAAGGTGTTTCTATGCTTGCTACCACTGGTCAGGCAAACTAGTGTTGAGACAGGTGTATATTGTGGCCAGTGATGTTCAGAGTTGACCATTTGTTACAAAGCAAACTGTTGCTAGTTAGTTACCAGCATAACTAACCAGCTGGGTGCAGTTCAACCCCTAACAGAATCCCCCCAAAAAATGTTGATAAGGCTGGTGGTGGATACGTTACCGCTGATGTATTTCTTACTTGATAACTAGCTATTTATTTGGATGGCTTATTGATGTGTTATTACCTATAACTACACTGAATAATAACAACATGACTATTGTAAGCTAGCTAGATGATGTCAAATTCTGTCGTTTGCACTAATTAAGCACATTTGTATAATATAAACTAGATAACTCTCGTAGCTAGGTGCAGGGAAATTCTAAGCACAGATGACGAGGGTTCTAAATTGGCAAGTTAGATGCTAGCCAGCCAACTTGGTAACATGAGATAGAGCATTCAAATGGGGAACCGACGTCCAATGCCTCGTGGTTTCAAACTGAATTTCTTTTTTCTTCCGAACACATTGTTTTCTAGCTGTGAAAGTGCAGTTTGAATCGTGTTGTTGGTATGAGATTGTTGAAGGTCTACGTCTTTGACGATTGTCGGTCAGCTATTGCCTGGTAGTTCAAGTGGTCTGTAAATCGATTTTAGCCAAATGGAGTCTCTCTAAGGATCCTCCCATCTACATTCACTTTTCTATTGTACCATTTGATGCATTGCCCATAATCCCTAGTGTGGCTGTTGTGTCCTTGGGCTTTCTATGCTCAATGAAGGGTAAACGAACGGAAATCATTGGTGTACTGGCACATGGGATGATGCTGCACGAAGCTGCAAGTGCAGCTGTGGTCGAACAAGATAAAAACGTGATCCCAAATGCGTTGCTTCAAAACATTCTTTAAAAATGTATTCGCTGGCCAAGCTTTCCATTTGGTGAAATTGTTTTAGAGCAATTTATTGTTATTATTATTTTCTTTTTACTTGATCACGTTTGTTTTCCGGCTCATGTATAGAAGTTCGTTTAGATGCCAGTCGTGCTCCTCTTTTAGCGCTTTCTGCGTCACAGTCTTGATTGGCAGGTAAACGGAATGCCCTGACGAAGGTTGGAAAGAGTAGCTCTGCTGCGTGGACTTGTCAGATGATGTTACGCTGATCGGTTCCAGTTGTACACTATATTTCCTTGGCAGGTTTTCTTGGCGGGTACTGAGTCTAATGTAAAGTGATGTGAGGGTTGTTTCTGGGCTTGTTGTAAGAGCAAGGAACTGCAGGGCTTTTGCTGTGTGAAGCATTTTGAATCACTATTCTTTCCCTTTGGCCCAAGAAATTGTTTAACAAATACATAATCTTTCATGTGTGTGCATGCATGCATGCCTGTGCGCATGTGAACACATACCCATGTACACACATATTCCCAAAGCTGAAGCAAGCTCTGTAGAGGGGAACCATTTGTTTAATGCAAGTGTTAACTGAGTTTGTGTGGGTGACTGTTTGCTTTACTCCATTATGGTCATAGATGTTTTGCATTGAAGGCAGAGTGAGCTGGATGTATGATATGTCAGAAGAGCCTATTTAGTAATGAGCCAGCAGTTGTTTTGTAATTGGCAGGGAAAATTGACACTGTGTTGAAACATTTTTACCCTGTGATGTAATTGCAGATGGAAGAGAATGGCAAAATGCCTTTCTTTTTAAGGCTTCAATTAAGAAAGTGACCTGATTTGTGCTGTTTGGGGAATTCCATGGAAAAGTACCCCTACAACAATGGAAACACTTTGGGATTCCCTATATAGCCTAGCTGCTGGACCTGTAGCAATAAGCAATATCAGTCCTTCATTCTTTGTAATTTTGCTGGTGACTTTACCTTGGGTGCTCCAATCAAAGTACAATAAATAAAAATAAAAAAAAAATCCTGGTTATTGCAATGGAGACCACATTTGTTTTTAAATTGTGTAACAACCTCCAGGATCATATTTTAATTAGATTTGTTTTTATGAACACCATGTGACAGGATTTTTTTGGGAAGTTGTGACTGTTTTATTGGTTGGGTTATGTTGACATTAATTTCATCTGACCCTAATTAAATAGGAAGCACATGAAATGTGGGCTATATCACTCTCCGTAATTTGCTTGACATTTGAATGGATAAACACAGAAGAGTAGCAATTCATTACTAATAATTAGCTAAACATTGCACAACTACCGGTGTTGTTTACCAGTCACCAGCTGCCTGATTCGGGGTTATGAAAGACTGTGCAATCTTTGTCTGTTTCATATATATATACAGTCAAGCCCAAAATTATTCATACCCTGGCAAATTTGACTTAAAGTTACTTTATTCAACCAGCAAGTTTTTTTTGATTGGAAAGGACACAGGCTTCTCCCAGAAGATAATAAGATGATGTACAAGAGGCATCATAGTGGAACAAAATATTTCTCACCTTTTTTACATTTGAACAAAAATTGGCATGTCAAAATTTGCCAGGGGTATGAATAATTTCGGGCTTGACTGTATATATATCTCACTCAACATCCAAACACATCTTCCTGCTTGTGGGGGAGGAAGGTCTCTACATGAAACCGTTAGAACTGACACATCTGAGGGACAGGGCAGTCTTGTAATGAGAAGTTTGTAAATTGCAGTTGTTCCTGAATGAAGGAAGTTCTTCAGGGATGTGCTTTCTCACATAATTTGATAATAGAATCTTCTAAGTCTTCCACAACCGATACGCCTATTCAAACTATTGTGCCTCCATTTCCCCCCAAGCACTCTATGAAACTGCTGTTATTTGGAATTAAGTAATGGCCCTCTGAAGACTTCTGCATTCACATTAATGTTTTCATGCAGGGAAATGTAATAACATAGTGAATTATAGGCTATTATTTTACTCAATGTTCTTAGGCTTTCATTCATGAATATTAATGAGAAAGAGAAGTACTGCTCTGGGTTTTCTTTTTCATTCAGTTTTTAAATAATTGAACAGTCAGTCAAATACTGATTGCGTTGGTCATGATCAGTTATTGACATAATAGCCTAGAAAAAGTAATCTCATATTTCTTACTATAAGCAGGTTTTTTTTTCAATTGATGGAGATTATGTGGCTGTTGGTCACTGTGAGGAGTGAAGTATGAGGTGCTGCTACGCTGTGTGGCATGGTCCACTGAGAGCCCTGAGAATAATATGCTTAGTCATCATGTTTTGAGTGTTCCTCAGCAATGAACTGGAGTGTACAGGGGTTTGCAGTGTTTTTTGTGTCCATACTGCCATAGTTTTTCGTCTTTAAATGAGAACAACTGTTTTCCTGAGGAAAGGCCACAATGTTATTTTGGAAAGAATTCATTGAATTTGTTCAATCATCTGAAAAGAGCAAGGTAGTCTTGACAATGTGGGTAAATTTCTATAATTAATCGGGCTTATAGAGTAAATGTTGGAGATTGAGCAGTTTGCTCATGTGTTTTGGATTTGGAGCCTTTGTCAGGATGTGATCTGACCTTCAAGGGAATCACTTTTTGACCCAGCCTTAAGTAAGCATAATTCTGTATAGGTGAGGGTCAATTAGCTGGAGGCATTCTAAGTTGTTTTTAACATGTAGGCTTATGCTAGAGTAAAGTAATTTTGATTGTATTATAGTATAAAGGTGGTTTAACAGTTGACCAGTATATTTTTCAATTTAGGTCACAAAACAAATGGGTGGTCAGATTATTTACTTAACATGCCAATCATTGCCTTTGTTTGCTTTGAGATTATGATTTCCAGTGTCATGATTACCAAAAATGCACTCATGGTACAGTTCCAAGCCCAAGTGTCATTGACACGAAGCAGTATCATGAATCCAAGGCAAGGGGTTACTGCTGACTCACATGCCTACTCAATACAGCACTGACACCTCCCCTGTACACACTCGTACGCATATTGCACCTTTGGTTGTCCTCACTCAGTTGTCCTTCTGCTGTCTGCAATTCAAGCCAAATTAATCTGTTATTTTGAATGGCTTGACAGCTGTAGCTAGTAGCTACAGATGAAGCTAAAACAGAATATGCAATCTACTTGGGGTAGTTGCCTGTAGTTATGCAGCGGACTGAGAGCAGGCGGTGGTCAGATTTCGCTTTAAGTTATCCTAATTAATGGACTGGATAGAGTAAGATGAGAACCAGACCTCAGCAGCTTCACAGAGTTCCAATTATCAAGAGTAGGCAGAAGAATTGAGTGATCTCAAACAGGTGTTTCTAACTTTTTTAATGCATGGACCCCTAATATAACTACCCTATAGCTGTGGTTTCTCAGTGTGATTTAGTCTAAGTTGGATCATGTCCTGCCGAGTGAAGTGAACATCAAGAGGAGAAAAAAAAAAAGCCAAAGTTTGGAAGATGTGAAAGAGGATAGAGAATAAATAGAGAGAAAGAGAAAAGTACTCTTAAAAAGTTATGTCATGCTGGCATAGTTTGTTGGATAAAAGATGTATATTAACTGGTGTGTAACAGTGGTATGTGGATGGTAAGTGTTAGTGGGATGGAACTGCAGAAAGGCGTGCACTGATTATAAAAAAGGTTTCTTACCACAACTGCTTTTAAAACCCTTAAAGGTTTATGTTCAACACCTCTATCCAACTCCCACTACAGCCTGTAATGCTGTGGAGGTTTATCACTTGAGCACTTGAACCATGTCTAAACCCTGATGTCATTGTTATGCATCCATTAAATACAGTGCAGCCTAAATATTGTTTTGTAATTCATATTACTACAATATACATGTGCTACATTACATTACTTGAAAGGCATTTGTTAGATGCTCTTATCCAGAGTGACATACACAGCAAAGTGCAAATGAATGGTACAAAAAGTGCAAAGATAAGCCTACAGAGGGGTAAAGTTATATGCAATTCTTACAATGGTCTAATTACCAACTGTATAATCCATATGTAAGTGTTTATATGAAAAATCTAAAATATGTGATTTGTGAAGGAGATGCAGTAAAATTGTGGAGGCTAACGCATGACAGCGTTAGACATGACAAAACTGTGATTAAAATTCTGTTCCGATGGCCATGGAACAAACAGGTAACGATTTGGTGTATGGCTTTTGTACTCCGCATGATGTGTAGGAAAGCATTTCAGCCAATATGGTGAATGTAGAATGGTTACCAAGCCTTATAAAAGCACATTTTCCCCCTGGCAGCTTGGAGTTTATGTTTAATCTCCTGTACGGTTGAGTGTGAATGTTGACGTATGTAAGTGTTAACGCAACAAAAACTCTTTTCAAAACCCCATAAACTAAATGTACCATAATTTATGTTTGGTCCTCTGCAAAACTGAAATACTGCAACTGAGGCTGAAGCAGCAGCTGCGGTATCCACACAGATCTCTTCAGTGTATAGCGTGTCTGATCTTTGGTCCGAAGCTGATTTTTGTTCTGTAGGTGTACGAATTGCTGATATAAGGGACTAATTTAAAAACAAGACACGTTAAAAAAAGTTATCCTCAAAGACTTGCCTTTTATTAAATTACAAAGTGTATCACAGAAAAGATGGAGCTAAATAATTTTGAACTGTACAGTCGACCCTCCGTATACCCGGTTTCCACATCAGCAGATTTAACCAGCTGCGGATCAAAAATAGTCGAAAAATAATTCCTGAAAGTTCTGAAAAGCAAAACTTGAACTTTCTTGTCATTATTCCGTATACAATATAGTATAATAACTATTTACATAGCATTGACATTGTTTCAGGTATTATAAGATTTAAAGGATACAGGTGGATGTGTGTGTGTGTGTAGGTATCCTAGCTAGGTATCCTAGCTAGCCTAGGTAGGTAGCATCAGGTGCTGCACCAGGCAAAAGGCCTGTAGTCATTACATGATCGTGTTCAATTTAGCCTGGTCATAATATGTAAGAGTCACTCTATGTCGTATTTATTCATTTTCTTTTGAGCTTTAATCATGTTTACACAGTTGGTATGTGAAAAGTAAATATGGCCTTTGCGGTTGCATTTTGAAGTATGGTTGAAGTCGAGGGGGCCTTCTGCCGTTGACAGGTATTGAAGTTCTGACATGAGTTAAAATGTAGTGAGCTCTATGCACATGGAATGTACTTGGAGACACAAACCGGTCTGAGTGTCTGAGTAAGAAAATTTTGTCATGAAATTTAAAGCTAGATTTTGTCAGGTGAAACCACCATAAATTTCAACGAAACACAACTTGGTTTGTTCATCCAGCCCATGGAATCATGTGGGGAAAATATGACGGTAAAAAATATAATTAAAAAAAAAATGTGTTTTAGGTGTCAAAGGAATTTTATTTACTAATCCAAGTGATTCAGATGATTGATCTCCTTAATTGGGAATCCACTTAAATCATGCATTTACAGATCTCTGAAGTTGGTAGTTGCTCTCCATGGTGCTGAATTCCAGTAAAGTTTAGACATAAATTATTGTGTTAGCCAGGTGTGTCCTTGCAATCAATTCCTGTGTTTGCACCCAGGTATTTGATCCCTCTGGTTTCAACAGTAGTGACAGGTCATTTATATTATGCCCTCTCATCTGACATAAAGCTTATGGTGAGGAAGGGATTGTTCAGTACTAAGTACAAGAATGTATTATCAATAGAAATTGTGCATGTTTTACAAGCAGTTGACTGATCTGCAGGCTTGCACTTGGAAAAATTGCCCTTATTTGCGAAGGTTTATTTGTTTTAATGAAACACATCAAGCCCTTTTTTTTTTTATGTAGGAATCTTCATTAAAATTTTTTCCTAGATGCAGTATTTTGTTCTCATTCTGTCTTTTCAGTTCCACATCAATGCATGTGGAATAAGTAACCAGCCCTCCAAGCATGCTAAACTCAAGGGCACTCTGTTTGATATCCGGGCTTAAGAGAGTCCAGCAGAGTTCCTCACAAGGCACATGGGTCAAACCATGTATGGATGTATGGACTGCACCAATGCAAGAGAAAAAAACATGCAGGCCTACCACTTGAGAATCATATGAAGGTTAAGTGATAGTGGGGGCACTCACAGAAGCAGTGGAAAAAGTTTCTGCTTCTCTGTTTCCAGTAATGGGTTTTCCCAGTTTCCAACACATTTGTGTGGATTGTTGGAAGCATAATGTGCTGAGGAGTGAAATCCTCACACCTTGCAAGTTGCCCACACGACTGCAAGATTCATGCATTGTAACACAATGCCATGACCAGGATTAAATGTCTGTTTTGATTAAGTGCCATTGTAGAATCTATTAGTTTGATGGCTGATGATTATTTTGTACTGTCCTTTTTTAGAAACAAAATAAGAGTAACTTGTATGGATTAAAACCTGAATGACTACTTGAGGTTTGTAATGACATGTGTTGTTGCTTTTTATCCTTTTTGATACTGAAATATATTTTGTTAAGTGAACAATTCAGGGCAATGTCTTCAGAGGCACTGTTCATTTGGTGACCTCTAAAGAGCATTATGAAGCTGCATTTGTCTCACAGGTTGAATCCAGGATAATGAGGCCATCTGATTGATTCAGAGGCTCGGTGGAAATTTCAAGGACTATAAGTGTGTGTGTGTTTGGTATTCTTACCCCATACAAGCTGGTGTGTATTCCACTCAAGTGCTTGAATGAAGAGCTAATCAGCTAATGCCCCTGAATGTGCTCTCCTTCACCGGCAGCCAGCCTGAAATCAGAGCATGGGCGTACCTCTGGATCCCTCTCACCCCTGTCGTTCCGCTAGCGGTACAAGATGGCACCGTGGCGCGGTAGCTTTGGATGTCTGGCTTCCCTGGTTGTGTTTGTCATCAGCGACACCATCAACGCCCTGCCCTCGGGGGGCCCCAGCGCAGAGGCATTCTGTTCTTTTCACGTCAGAAAACCCATCCTCTCAACCTCCCTCAGGGCCTGAATGTGTCCGTGTAGATACATCCTGTCAGACATATAGCTCAATGTGTAGTCCTTACTGTGTTACACTGGTTTGACCAGGTGTTGCAAATGCCTTGGAGCTAGATAAAAAAAAAAAAAAAAATGCTGCAAACTGGCTTGATGCTAATAGGTCCAGAACTTTTTGTTGCTTGTGAAACTATGAACAGTGTACTGTTCATGGTACTGTTTTTCTGAAGGGTGTCAAATGAGCTTAGCAAAGGAAAACTCTGTTAGCACTGGAACATAGTTTCCATGACATAAAATAATCAGATATCCATCTTAACACAATTATTTTTCAGCTATAACAAGGCTATGTTGTAGTCATTTGGTTGTGATAATGGCAGTGTTCTGGGTACCCCATGTTTAAGCAGTCCTGTCGGCCTGTGCTGGTTTTGTCTCATAGTGGTTCTCAGGATTATGGATGCATTATGGAACTCCTGGTGTAGTATAAAGGTGTCGTTAGATATTGCTGATATCACTGCAATCGGCAGATACGCTGAATCAAAAAAAGTAGGAAATGGTGATTTTGAAACCCAGTCAATGCTTTCCAGCAGTGCTTAAAATCCATTAAACTGTAAGGTAAAGAAAATGTATTCCATTTGAATCTGTCTGCTGAAATTACCCATTACCCTATTGCATATTGGAATATTGAATGGAAATGTCATAAGTCTGGCTGAATAAAATCCCTAAGGTCTCGCTAATCGGCATGGGCAAATATCCATAGTTCTTTACAGCAGGAGCCACAACAGTCCAAGTTCCATCAAAGACTTTCATTTGTTATCCTTTGTGAAGCTCAGGATTGTTCGGTCCTTAGGGGGGTCTTAGCAGAGGTCACTGACTTTCACATGTCATACTCAAGAGCTCTTAAATTGACTGTCTGGTTTCCAGACTGAAAAGGTAATTTCCTTTTTTTTAATTAAACTTATTTTACACTCATACTATAGCAAGTCAGAATATAGTTCAGTGAGCTGCATTTGGGATGCTGATGTTGATTTGTGTTTGTCCTTTGGTTTGGAGCAATATAAGCAGGTGAAACTAATAGGAGTTATTGTAAAATAAATTTATGATTAAATGGCGTGTAAATTTATTGTCTATAATCAGAGCTGTGGAATAAGCTAATGCGAGCCAGGTTGCTGACAGTCCGCTTGTT
>JAFBMS010000558.1:0-85612 GCA_019788955.1 Albula glossodonta | reverse complement strand
CCCCCCCCCCCCCCCCCCCACAAGGGCTATGACACCAAGTGCTCTCCCTCAATGTTCCTGCAGAATTCACACATACACACACACACACACACACACACACACTCACATCCTCACACACATATACACACACACACTCATGTACTGCAGTGCATCAGATGTATATCATATGTATACACACATATATTTGCACACATATATGTCTCACACATGCACACACACACTCATATATAGACACAGTCTTACTTACATGCATGCACAAACACTCACACTCACTGGTTTAAAAGCACACATGAGTGTGCACACACATGTACATACATTAACGATGCACATGCAAATACAGGCATGCATATTCATACACACCGCATCACACACTCACAAGACCCACACATGCGCACAGACACAAACACACACACACAGACTCACACACAGGACACACATACACACAGACTCACTCACACACACACACACAGGACACACATACACACACACAGAGACTCACACACACACACACACACACACACACACACACCCACACACACAGAGACTCACACACACACACACTCACCACAGACACACACACACACACACACAGGACACACATACACACAGACTCACTCACACACACACACACAGGACACACATACACACAGACGCACTCATATGTAAAGACTGCTGTAAGCTCACAGATAGTTTGTGGTGCTCTGGGGCTGATCTTGCTGTACCTCATGCTAGCAGACAGTGGTCTCAGGCCTAATGAGTCTGGCTGAGGTATAACATGAATCAGATAAAGCCCCATGCCCCTTTATTCTGACCACATGAGACCTGGAGGGGAAACGCGAGCTATCTCTGCACCACGCAACATTAGATATGCTAACGGCTAACAGGGGAATTAGGAGCCTGTTTGATAGATTGTTTCTAATGACTGTGAATACAGTAGGCTCAGTGTCTCTCTGCACTAGTTCATGTAATCAAAATATCCCCCAGTAAAGCCCTCAGGGGGGTGTGGTGGGTTGTGGTTGGTATAAATGGCTCTCTGATCAGAGCTGTAATTAAACCATACATCCTGTAAAAGCACACGTCCTGCTAAAGTGCTCCCCCTGCTAAACCATGCTAAAGGGCACCTCCTGCTAAACCATGCTAAAGTGCTCCCCCTGCTAAACCATGCTAAAGGGCACCTCCTGCTAAACCATGCTAAAGTGCTCCTCCTGCTAAACCATGCTAAATGGCACCTCCTGCTAAACCATGCTAAAGTGCTCCTCCTGCTAAACCATGCTAAAGGGCACCTCCTGCTAAACCATGCTAAAGTGCTCCCCCTGCTAAACCATGCTAAAGGGCACCTCCTGCTAAACCATGCTAAAGTGCTCCTCCTGCTAAACCATGCTAAAGGGCACCTCCTGCTAAACCATGCTAAAGTGCTCCTCCTGCTAAACCATGCTAAAGGGCACCTCCTGCTAAACCATGCTAAAGTGCTCCCCCTGCTAAACCATGCTAAAGTGCTCCTCCTGCTAAACCATGCTAAAGTGCTCCTCCTGCTAAACCATGCTAAAGTGCTCCCCCTGCTAAACCATGCTAAATGGCACCTCCTGCTAAACCATGCTAAAGGGCACCTCCTGCTAAACCATGCTAAAGTGCTCCCCCTGCTAAACCATGCTAAATGGCACCTCCTGCTAAACCATGCTAAAGTGCTCCCCCTGCTAAACCATGCTAAAGGGCACCTCCTGCTAAACCATGCTAAATGGCACCTCCTGCTAAACCATGCTTAAGTGTATGTCCTGCCAGAACAACATCACACTAACTGTAAAAGTCAATTTTCTGACTTCCTCCTGAAAAGATTAGCCATGATGATGTAAGTTCCTACATGCATCTCAGATGTGATGTAGCTACACTCAAAGGTACTGAGGGGGCTTTAGTTTTACAACAAGTTCAGCAAAGTCCTGCATCACTGCCCTCTGCCTCCATGTTATGAGCATTTTCTGTTTTAAAATCAGGGCTTAACTTTGGCTGGGGTGGACCTTTAAGGCAACAGGCTACTGCTGTCATGGAAACAAACAGAACAGATTTTCAGGCATCTTCTACTAAAGTAAGCCCACACTGCATCCTGAATGTTAGTGGGGCTCGGGGTTGTTGTGTGGCACAGTGGTTCTCCTTTTAAAATATTTTGATATCTGTGCTGTTAATTTTGGTCATGCTGATATTACTGTTATTTCTGTGTGTAGCAGGACTGCTAAAGAGATACACAGTCCTCTCTATGTTAATAAGCATGTCTCTGACTGTACCTCTCTCTCCTCCACCTTTTTCTCTCTCTCTCCCTCTCTCTCCCTGTCTATGACTCCCTCTGTTATTCTCTTCATCTACCTTTCTCCTCCATCCCCCCCCCCACCCTCTCCCTCAGATGCAAAAGAGAGGTCAGCCAGGAGATTCTCGGCAGACGGTATCTTCAATTACACGTCTCTGCTCCTGAGCACGGAAGACGATATGCTGTACATGGGAGCCAGAGAGACCTTCTTCGCCCTCAGCCTCTCCGATATCAGCCAGGGGGTGCGGCAGAGGAACGTGAGTCTCCTTGGAGGATCGCTTACCAGTGCTACTACGCTAATGACGTCCCCTTTACTATTCACCTCCACACTGAGTACACCCTTTACTATTCACCTCCACACTGAGTGCACCCTTTACCATTCACCTCCACACTGAGTGCACCCTTTACTATTCACCTCCACACTGAGTGCACCCTTTACCATTCACCTCCACACTGAGTGCACCCTTTACTATTCACCTCCACACTGAGTGCACCCTTTACCATTCACCTCCACACTGAGTGCACCCTTTACTATTCACCTCCACACTGAGTGCACCCTTTACTATTCACCTCCACACTGAGTGCACCCTTTACTATTCACCTCCACACTGAGTGCACCCTTTACTATTCACCTCCACACTGAGTGCACCCTTTACTATTCACCTGTACACTGAGTGCACCCTTTACTATTCACCTCCACACTGAGTGCACCCTTTACTATTCACCTCCACACTGAGTGCACCCTTTACTATTCACCTCCACACTGAGTGCACCCTTTACCATTCACCTGTACACTGAGTGCACCCTTTACTATTCACCTCCACACTGAGTGCACCCTTTACCATTCACCTGTACACTGAGTACACCCTTTACTATTCACCTCCACACTGAGTGCACCCTTTACCATTCACCTCCACACTGAGTGCACCCTTTACTATTCACCTCCACACTGAGTGCACCCTTTACCATTCACCTCCACACTGAGTGCACCCTTTACTATTCACCTCCACACTGAGTGCACCCTTTACTATTCACCTCCACACTGAGTGCACCCTTTACTATTCACCTGTACACTGAGTGCACCCTTTACTATTCACCTCCACACTGAGTGCACCCTTTACCATTCACCTCCACACTGAGTGCACCCTTTACTATTCACCTCCACACTGAGTGCACCCTTTACCATTCACCTGTACACTGAGTGCACCCTTTACTATTCACCTCCACACTGAGTGCACCCTTTACCATTCACCTCCACACTGAGTGCACCCTTTACCATTCACCTCCACACTGAGTGCACCCTTTACCATTCACCTCCACACTGAGTGCACCCTTTACTATTCACCTCCACACTGAGTGCACCCTTTACCATTCACCTCCACACTGAGTGCACCCTTTACCATTCACCTCCACACTGAGTGCACCCTTTACCATTCACCTCCACACTGAGTGCACCCTTTACTATTCACCTCCACACTGAGTGCACCCTTTACTATTCACCTCCACACTGAGTGCACCCTTTACTATTCACCTCCACACTGAGTGCACCCTTTACTATTCACCTCCACACTGAGTGCACCCTTTACTATTCACCTCCACACTGAGTGCACCCTTTACTATTCACCTCCACACTGAGTGCACCCTTTACTATTCACCTGTATAGTGAGTGCACCCTTCACAATACAGCTCAACACTATCCATCCTCCACTGACTACCCGTAACTACTCATATCATGGTTTTCCCCTCCTTTACCAGCCCTTTCTTCTCTTTCCCACACAGCTGACATGGAGCACTCCAGACAACAAGAGAAACGAGTGCAGCTTCAAAGGGAAAGACCTGCAGGTGAGGGGGCCCTGAAGGTTTTGCTGACTCTCCAATGATAACAATCTGTAAGAGAGGACAGAAACCACATCAACCCTACAACCGCTAAGAAGGGCTGTTGGATGCCAGGTGTCAGGAGTCAGCGTGTCTGCAGGGCTTTTCTCCAAACACATTCTACATTACCTGATTTCACTAATTAATGTATCCCTGGGTCAGGAGGAGAGCTAATCAGTCAAATCAGGTGGTTTGGCTACGGCTGGACAGAATACCTACAAACGCTCCCCCCTCCAGGCCTGCAGATGGACAGCTCTGTCCTTAACCTCAGCTGCTGTGAAAATGTGCATCTCCATATTTTTCTGCAAACAGATTTATGAAAATATGTATACTAATGTGATGCTCATAGGAAAAAAGCAAACTGAGGCCCTGCAGATTTTACTCAAACTCAGAGTCATGGGGGGGGGGGTCGGTATGGTGAGTACAGCCAACAGTAACTACGCTTTGACATTGTGAAATATAAGCCAGAAGAAGGAGTTGTTTTTAGTAGTGTAGTCAGACTAGCTCAGCATGATATTTCAGGGAACACTGTCTCACTGCAGGGGGTCTTTCTGCTCGTGGTTGTCCTGGGAAAGGTGCTCAGATATTATCAAAGCTTGGATCAGGGTGAACAGAACGTCTGGCTCTCAGAAGCCTGGTTTCTGCCTCAGCTGTGCAGCTGTACAGGTGCCTTGCTTAGGGGAGTCAAAATGGCGATGACAGGGCAGCTATGAGGAGCCAGAAAGATGCCTCTAATGTCTCCTAAATGACAGTGGGAAAAGGTGGAATCTTCTCATGAATTAACATAATGAACTGTTCTTATGAATAAATAGAATCACAGAAAAGGAAAAAAGTTAAGTAGCTGAGTGTGCTTAGCGAAGAGATGTTTTAGGGGACTAAATGCTGGAAATGGCTTGTGAAGTGCGGGAGTAGTGAGGAAACAGAACAGATGAGTGGGCTCATAGCTGGGCTCAGAATGGTTGTCCTGACGGAGTGGTTTAACCCCGCACTGCGTCTGCTCTTTGTGTTTTTATGTAGACGGACTGCTTCAACTACATCAAAATTTTGCTGCGGCTGAACAACACTCACCTGTATGCCTGTGGAACATACGCCTTCAGCCCGCTGTGTGTGTACATCGTAAGTGTGCCACCGAACTCAAGCACACGGACACTGGAGACAGGAGCCTGGGGTTTCACCAACCTCATAACGGGCTGAGCTACAATGACACTGACTTGTCTGAACCAATAAGACAATTGTGCTTTCCTTCGTGAAACAGGGTTTGCAGGTGTGATTCCTCTGCAGGGCACAGCCCTTGAGTAAGGAACCTCACCTCTCACAGAGTCAGTCAACGTCCAGCTGTGTAAAGGGATAATGTGCAAAAATGACACGCTGTGCATAGGGATGTCTCCCAAACGCATGAATGCAATTTAGCATTCTGATTGGTTAAAATCATTGTGAATTTAGCATTATGATTGGTTAAAATCATTGTGAATTTAGCATTCTGATTGGTTAAAATCATTGTGAATTTAGCATTATGATTGGTTAAAATCACTGTGTGACTGTTAGCTGACAGTGGCTCAGCTCCTTTTTGGTTTTAATGGCTCCTCGCTCTCCCATCAGTGGCCTGTACAATAGAGAGGAAAGTCAAAATACAAAGTCAAACAAAACCATCATGGTCGTTGTTATTATTGTAATTAATATAATTAAAAAAGAATGAGAGCAAACCTTATGTTTGAAGAATGCTTGCTGTATCAGAGGATTTGGTGATGAAGTCTTTGGATGAAAAGCCATTTAGCTTGCATCCCTGACACTGTGGTCGAGTTCTCATACTCAGTTAAAGAAAGCGTTTCAGAAGGGTAAGGCCAGCTGTTATTCCCTGCTCTGGTTTCTTCGCTGTTTGTGCTCCTTTTCACCGCACATTGCTGTGTATGTTATTGATTTCCTATGCCCTGTAGGTGACTTGTTTTGTGTTGCTGGAACAGGTTTCCTTTCTACTGTTTGGCTGGCTGCTTTAATGGTTTTTGAGCTGCTTTTTGAAGCATGACATGCTGATGAAAGGGGTTAGTGGTTAGTGGGACTCACTGAAGGGTGCAGAGCACTGTGAATGGGTGTAATTGGACCGAGGGTGTGAGGGGGAGTGCTCCTGCAAGGCTAAGTGGAATAACAAGGGCTTTCTGGAGGGGGCGGAAATGAGCTGTCCTGCGTTTCCCTGGTGCAGTCTGCTGCTCCCACCTCACTCTCCCCTCCTGGCTGGCCTCCCTACTGCAGGACCTGTGTCTAAAGCTCAACCTCTGAACCAGGGTTCCAGACATCCAGACATCCTCCTCCTTACCGCTGCGCTTTAGTCAGGACCCCGCGCAGAGCCCAGCGCTTTAGTCAGGACCCGGCGCAGAGCCCAGCGCTTTAGTCAGGACCCCGCGCAGAACCCAGCGCTTTAGTCAGGACCCCGCGCAGAGCCCAGCGCTTTAGTCAGGACCCGGCGCAGAACCCAGCGCTTTAGTCAGGACCCGGCGCAGAGCCCAGCGCTTTAGTCAGGACCCGGCGCAGAGCCCAGCGCTTTAATCAGGACCCGGCGCAGAGCCCAGCGCTTTAGTCAGGACCCCGCGCAGAGCCCAGCGCTTTAGTCAGGACCCCGCGCAGAGCCCAGCGCTTTAGTCAGGACCCTGCGCAGAGCCCAGCGCTTTAGTCAGGACCCGGCGCAGAACCCAGCGCTTTAGTCAGGACCCGGCGCAGAACCCAGCGCTTTAGTCAGGACCCTGCGCAGAGCCCAGCGCTTTAGTCAGGACCCCGCGCAGAGCCCAGCGCTTTAATCAGGACCCTGCGCAGAGCCCAGCGCTTTAGTCAGGACCCCGCGCAGAGCCCAGCGCTTTAATCAGGACCCCGCGCAGAGCCCAGCGCTTTAGTCAGGACCCCGCGCAGAACCCAGCGCTTTAGTCAGGACCCTGCGCAGAGCCCAGCTGACTGCTGAGGCCCTGCACTGGCTCTGTCATGTGCCTGTGGTGGGACATTTGGGAGAAAAATACCCATTACTCCTTTATTATGTAGTCATCAGCGTTAACTGGATTATAATAATGGAGCACACTGGAAGGAGTTTGACAGGATAGGAGAGGACATGACAGGGCAGCGCAGTGTCACATGACAGGGCAGTGCAGAGTCACATGACAGGGCAGTGCAGAGTCACATGACAGGGCAGCGCAGTGTCACATGACAGGGCAGTGCAAAGTCACATGACAGGGCAGCGCAGTGTCCATGATCACAGTCAGCAGATGACAAAGGGGTGGAGCCAGCTTCATGCTATCAGCCAATAGGAGACACAGTGGAGGAGCCAGCTTCATGCTATCAGCCAATAGGAGACAAAGTGGAGGAGCCAGCTTCATGTTCACAGCCAATAGGAGAGAAGAATCTTTATGCTTATGCCCATTAGGATACAAAAGGGCAGAGATTTCTCAAAGCTCCTGCATGCATCTCCTGACAGCCTAAGAGTCTCACAGTGCTTCCGGTCTGTGCCTCACAGAACACCTCAGACTTTTCTCTGGGCCGAAACGCTGCGGGGAGCATCCTAACGGAGGATGGGCGGAGCCGCTGCCCCTTCAACCCGGAGTACAAATCCACCGCCATCATGGTCGGTAAGCACAGAGACACCGCGCATATAAACCCCCCGCCATCATGGTTGGTAAGCACAGAGACACCGCGCATATAAACCCCCTGCCATCATGGTCGGTAAGTACAGAGATACCGCGCATATAAAACCCCCGTCATCATGGTAGGTAAGTACAGAGATACCGCGCATATAAAACCCCCGTCATCAAAGTCGGTAAGCACAGAGACACCGCGCATATAAACACCCCGCCATCATGGTTGGTAAGCACAGAGACACCGCGCATATAAACACCCCGCCATCATGGTCGGTAAGCACAGAGACACCGCGCATATAAACACCCCGCCGTCATGGTCAGTAAGCACAGAGACACCGCGCATATAAACCCCCCGCCATCATGGTCGGTAAGCACAGAGACACCGCGCATATAAATACCCCGCCATCATGGTCGGTAAGCACAGAGACACCGCGCATATAAACAAACCGCCATCATGGTCGGTAAGCACAGAGACACCGCGCATATAAACAAACCGCCATCATGGTCGGTAAGCACAGAGACACCGCGCATATAAACACCCCGCCATCATGGTCGGTAAGCACAGAGACACCGCGCATATAAACCCCCCGCCATCATGGTCGGTAAGCACAGAGACACCGCGCATATAAACACCCCGCCATCATGGTCGGTAAGCACAGAGACACCGCGCATATAAACCCCCCGCCATCATGGTCGGTAAGCACAGAGACACCGCGCATATAAACACCCCGCCATCATGGTCGGTAAGCACAGAGACACCGCGCATATAAACCCCCCGCCATCATGGTCGGTAAGCACAGAGACACCGCGCATATAAACCCCCCGCCATCATGAGCAGACAGACAACTGTGGTAAATGTATTTATTGAATTCCTTAGATTTACACACCTCTGTGTTCAACTTAAAGAACAGAAGTTGCACTCTATTCTGACAGATATGTATATTACATATTTTGGATTTGCCGTCTTGAGGTAGGTAATAGCCAACCTGAAAACAGAGGCTTTGATTGGCAGACCCTGTCTAATTAGCCCGTGTACCTGTTTGACTCTTTTAGCCTCAGGTGTGCATGTGTGTGACCTCTGTGACCCCATGCGCCTCCTCTCTCGCGTTTCAGATGGAGAGCTTTACGCCGGCACCGTCAGCAACTTCCAGGGAAATGAACCAATCATCTACAAGAGCCTGGGCCATGGTCCCGCCCTGAAGACAGAGAACTCCCTGAATTGGCTTCAAGGTAATCAGTGTGGTCTGGCCCTCCTCCTCTTCGCCTTCAGCAGCAGAGATAAGCAGCCAGAAACAGGAGCCATGAAGGAGGAGGGGGCAGAGCAGCTGTTTCACTGTGCGACGGCCGCCTTATCGGCCCAACCACATGTAGATCAAACAGGTCGCTGGGCATCGCCATGACCACAGACCCTGCTGGTCTCCATTACCCAGAAGGCCATCTGATCTTACTCCATCTCAGATCAGCCCACAGTAACATGTGAGCTCAATTAGGGAAGATCCTGCCTCTCTCTACTGCCACAGTATAAGCATCATCAGAAAGCTTTTTGTCACAATTGTGAGTGTGTCACTCACCAGTTTCATCATTTGACTTAAAATTATGGAAAATTTAGAAGCTCAGAATATGCAAAAATCATTGTCTGCTTCAGCTCCCTAACTTCCCTATGCATAAAGTCACGATGGTTTTACCTCTATTTTCATCCCTGAACTACACCAGGAAAAGCTCAGCATGTACCGCACTCCTTAAACTATGTTTTGGCATCAAACAAACTTTCTGACTCAAAGTAACTTACACAGCTGTGATTTTAATCCGAAAATGCATGTATACAGATGGATATTTAGTGAAGCAATCATGTGAACCCACCTATCCATAACAATTATACCACACTGTAACCTCAGAGCTACAAGCCCAGCTCTCTAACCATTACACTACACTGTAACCTCTGAGCTACAAGCCCAGCTCCCTAACCATTACACTACACTGTAACCTCTGAGATACAAGCCCAGCTCCCTAACCACTACACTACACTGTAACCTGTGAGCAACAAGCCCAGCTCCCTAACCATTACACTACACTGTAACCTCTGAGCTACAAGCCCAGCTCCCTAACCATTACACTACACTGTAACCTCTGAGCTACAAGCCCAGCTCCCTAACCATTACACTACACTGTAACCTCTGAGCTACAAGCCCAGCTCCCTAACCATTATACTACACTGTAACCTCTGAGCTACAAGCCCAGCTCCCTAACCATTACACTACACTGTAACCTCTGAGCTACAAGCCCAGCTCCCTAACCATTACACTACACTGTAAGCTCTGAGCTACAAGCCCAGCTCCCTAACCATTACACTACACTGTAACCTCTGAGCTACAAGCCCAGCTCCCTAACCATTACACTACACTGTAACCTCTGAGCTACAAGCCCAGCTCCCTAACCATTACACTACACTGTAACCTCTGAGCTACAAGCCCAGCTCCCTAACCATTACACTACACTGTAACCTCTGAGCTACAAGCCCAGCTCCCTAACCATTATACTACACTGTAACCTCTGAGCTACAAGCCCAGCTCCCTAACCATTACACTACACTGTAACCTCTGAGCTACAAGCCCAGCTCCCTAACCATTATACTACACTGTAACCTCTGAGCTACAAGCCCAGCTCCCTAACCATTACACTACACTGTAACCTCTGAGCTACAAGCCCAGCTCCCTAACCATTACACTACACTGTAACCTCTGAGCTACAAGCCCAGCTCCCTAACCATTACACTACACTGTAACCTCTGAGCTACAAGCCCAGCTCCCTAACCATTACACTACACTGTAACATCTGAGCTACAAGCCCAGCTCCCTAACCATTACACTACACTGTAACCTCTGAGCTACAAGCCCAGCTCCCTAACCATTACACTACACTGTAACCTCTGAGCTACAAGCCCAGCTCCCTAACCATTACACTACACTGTAACCTCTGAGCTACAAGCCCAGCTCCCTAACCATTACACTACACTGTAACCTCTGAGCTACAAGCCCAGCTCCCTAACCATTATACTACACTGTAACATCTGAGCTACAAGCCCAGCTCCCTCACCATTACACTACACTGTAAGCTCTGAGCTACAAGCCCAGCTCCCTCACCATTATACTACACTGTAACCTCTGAGCTAAAAGCCCAGCTCCCTAACCATTACACTACACTGTAACCTCTGAGCTACAAGCCCAGCTCCCTAACCATTATACTACACTGTAACCTCTGAGCTACAAGCCCAGCTCCCTAACCATTACACTACACTGTAACCTCTGAGCTACAAGCCCAGCTCCCTAACCATTACACTACACTGTAACCTCTGAGCTACAAGCCCAGCTCCCTAACCATTATACTACACTGTAACCTCTGAGCTACAAGCCCAGCTCCCTAACCATTATACTACACTGTAACATCTGAGCTAAAAGCCCAGCTCCCTCACCATTATACTACACTGTAACATCTGAGCTAAAAGCCCAGCTCCCTCACCATTATACTACACTGTAACCTCTGAGCTATAAGCCCAGCTCCCTAACCATTATACTACACTGTAACCTCTGAGCTACAAGCCCAGCTCCCTAACCATTACACTTCACTGTAACCTCTGAGCTACAAGCCCAGCTCCCTAACCATTATACTACACTGTAACCTCTGAGCTACAAGCCCAGCTCCCTAACCATTATACTACACTGTAACCTCTGAGCTACAAGCCCAGCTCCCTAACCATTATACTACACTTTAACCTCTGAGCTACAAGCCCAGCTCCCTAACCATTGCAATGCACTCCTGCTCACTCTCACTGCTCTCTCTGTTTCAGATCCAGCTTTTGTGGGCTCGGCCTACATCCAAGAGAGCCTTCCCCAGGGAAACCCAGTCGGCGACGATGACAAGATTTATTTCTTCTTCAGCGAAGCAGGGAAGGAATTTGAGTTCTTTGACAACACCATTGTGTCACGCATCGCGCGAGTGTGCAAGGTGAGGCGATCAGGACGAATTATTATGTGAGTGCATGTGAGTGTGTTTGTGATTGTTTTTGTGTGTGAGGGTGTGAGTGTGTGTGAGTGTTCGGATGTGTGTTTGTGTGTGTGTGTTTGTGAGTGTGTGAGTGTTCGTGTGTATGTGTGTTTGTAAGTGTGTGTGTGTGTGTGTGTGTGGGGGTGTGTGGTGTATGTGTGTGTGTGATTGTGTAAGTGTGTGTGTGTTTGTGTGGTGTGTGTAAGTGTGTGTGTGTGTGTAAATGAGGGAGTGTGTGTGTGAGTGTAAGTGTGTGAGTGTGTTTTTGTGTATGTGTGTAAGTGTGTGTGAGTGAGTGTTTGTGTGTGTGTGAGAGTGTGTGTAAGTCTGTGTGGTGTGTGTGAGTGTGTATGTGTGTGTGTAAGTGTGTGTGTTGTGTGTTTAAGTGTTTTTGTGAGCACTTTTCACACAGTTGCAGCACTCCCATGCCCCTCAGCCATTCAGCTCATATCAGTATTCAGGAATCAGGAGGAATACGGCACCAGTCAGCACAAGCACATTAAACTGGCCACTTCTCTGCACCAGTGTGACAAAATGGAGCACTGGGCATCAGGTTTCCCGTGAATGCAGTGGGGCATCGATGTGGAGCTGGCTGACTGGCATTCAGTAAGAGGAGAGCTTTTCTTTATCCCCCTGCGTCATGACTGTTAAGCTCACACAAAGACAACAATGTGCGCTAAAGACCGGAGGTTCCCCTTTGACGGGGGAAACAGGCTTGTTGTTTATGGAGACTCTTTACTGCATGTAATCTGCAGCCAACGCGTTCCGCTGAGCGACAGCTTAATGGAGGTTGCCTCCCCCCATGCTTGCTGCCTCTGCAAGCGCTGACACTTCCCAGCAAATTGGCCGCTTTTAAGAACTCTATATATGGAAGTGCTGTGTGATTCTCCGAGGGCTGGCTGGGGAAGGTACTGCACGAAATGGAAACCATTATGGCTCCTGTATCTGATCCCTGAAGTTCCAGGCTGTGTCCTCGGGTCCTTACTTTATTTTTGTTTAGATTCGTTAATATTTCTCCAAATTCCCCTAACTTAATTTGCTAATGAAATAACTGAAGGCACTGTTGACATAATCCTACCTTCACCTCGGTCTGTCCAGTTTAAACTGCTGCCGCATTCCGGCTGTACCTGGTGATCGTCCTGCGTTTGGTGATTGTCCAGCGAGTCGGTTCACAGATTAATCAGCGGGACAGCGAGGAGAATATGAAAGTGAAGCCAGGAGGCGCTCTTGAGCCGTTTGTTCTGGCTTGTACTGATTGATGCATGTTGCTTTTACATTTTATTGACTGCTGATTGTGATAAAGTACAAAAAAAAAAAATGTTTGAAACAGGAAATACTAGACGTTTGCCTTGGAGCCCTGAGATCAGGGGTTTGAATCCTGGTCTCGCTATTGCTGGCTATGGCTGGAGGTCCGCATTGGCAAGGCAACGATTTGCCCAGCCTCGCCTGGGATGATGGGAGTAAGCTGGCCAAGTCTGCTGGTTTCATTGCTGTAGCACCTGCTCTGCCATGCTGGGCGCCTGTAGCAGCACGAACTGAGGGTACACTGACTGCGTCATCCTCCAACGTCATATGCAGCATGCGATTAGTGGTGTGGCTGCAGTGTGAATAGAAGCAAGACTGCCGTCACATGAATCAGAAGAGTCACGTTTTCCGCCTCTCCTCTGGAAGCCGGCAGAGCGAATGCTGCGGTGAGGACAACAAGTTCAGTTGAGTTCAGGTTGGGAAAAATTTGGGGAAAAATCAGGTTCACACAAAACAAAAAAGAAGATACTGCAAACGCACCAGATACTCAGCTCCACCACAGATACTTCAAACGCACCAGATACACACAGCTCCACCACAGATACTGCAAATGCACCAGATACACACAGCTCCACCACAGATACTGCAAACGCACCAGATACTCAGCTCCACCACAGATACTTCAAACGCACCAGATACACACAGCTCCACCACAGATACTGCAAACGCACCAGATACACACAGCTCCACCACAGATACTGCAAACGCACCAGATACTCAGCTCCACCACAGATACTGCAAACACACCAGATACACACAGCTCCACCACAGATACTGCAAACGCACCAGATACTCAGCTCCACCACAGATACTGCAAACGCACCAGATACACTCAGCTCCACCACAGATACTGCAAACACACTAGATACACACAGCTCCACCACAGATACTGCAAACGCACCAGATACTTAGCTCCACCACAGATACTGCAAACGCACCAGATACTCAGCTCCACCACAGATACTGCAAACACACCAGATACACTCAGCTCCACCACAGATACTGCAAACACACCAGATACTCAGCTCCACCACAGATACTGCAAACGTACCAGATACACACAGCTCCACCAAAGATACTGCAAACGCACCAGATACTCAGCTCCACCACAGATACTGCAAACGCACCAGATACACACAGCTCCACCACAGATACTGCAAACGCACCAGATACTCAGCTCCACCACAGATACTGCAAACGCACCAGATACTTAGCTCCACCACAGATACTGCAAACGCACCAGATACTCAGCTCCACCACAGATACTGCAAACGCACCAGATACACTCAGCTCCACCACAGATACTGCAAACGCACCAGATACTCAGCTCCACCACAGATACTGCAAACGCACCAGATTCACTCAGCTCCACCACAGATACTGCAAACGCACCAGATACACACAGCTCCACCACAGATACTGCAAACGCACCAGATACTCAGCTCCACCACAGATACTGCAAACGCACCAGATACACACAGCTCCACCACAGATACTGCAAACACACCAGATACTCAGCTCCACCACAGATACTGCAAACGCACCAGATACTCAGCTCCACCACAGATACTGCAAACGCACCAGATACACACAGCTCCACCACAGATACTGCAAACGCCCCAGATACTCAGCTCCACCACAGATACTGCAAACGCACCAGATACACACAGCTCCACCACAGATACTGCAAACGCACCAGATACTCAGCTCCACCACAGATACTGCAAACGCACCAGATACTCAGCTCCACCACAGATACTGCAAACGCACCAGATACTCAGCTCCACCACAGATACTGCAAACGCACCAGATACTCAGCTCCACCACAGATACTGCAAACGCACCAGATTCACTCAGCTCCACCACAGATACTGCAAACGCACCAGATACTCAGCTCCACCACAGATACTGCAAACGCACCAGATACACACAGCTCCACCACAGATACTGCAAACACACCAGATACTCAGCTCCACCACAGATACTGCAAACGCACCAGATACTCAGCTCCACCACAGATACTGCAAACGCACCAGAGACACACAGCTCCACCACAGATACTGCAAACGCACCAGATACTCAGCTCCACCACAGATACTGCAAACGCACCAGATACACACAGCTCCACCACAGATACTGCAAACGCACCAGATACTCAGCTCCACCACAGATACTGCAAACGCACCAGATACACACAGCTCCACCACAGATACTGCAAACGCACCAGATACTCAGCTCCACCACAGATACTGCAAACGCACCAGATACTCAGCTCCACCACAGATACTGCAAACGCACCAGATACTCAGCTCCAAAACAGATACTGCTCTGTTTTCAGGAATGCTGTTTTTAATTCAGAGCATGTACTGGCGAGGGGCCGGGCTCAGAGGGGCCCTGACGCTGCGCAAAAGGCATGGCTGCTCTGTTCATCTGGGTTAATCCTGGGATAATCCTCTGCTTCATTTTCCGCTCCAACACAGCGGCCTCTTTTTCGGAGGTATGTAAACAGAGCTGTGTGCGGGCAGAGGGGATTCTGGGCTAGATTTGGGGTGTGGGGCCTGCTCTGCCTGAAGGACAGACCTGAGCAGACCTGACTGAGTTCCCCAGCATAGCCCTGATGAACCCCCAGCCCCCCTCTGCTCTGAGCTCCAGCCCCCTCTGCTCTGAGCTCCAGCCCTCCTCTGCCTGCGTGTGCATTCTGCACTGACTCAATGCATGAATGTTTTCTTTCTGAAGACCATGCAGTGACAAGATGGTTGTGGTCTTCAGAGCGTTTACAGATTGCCACTTTAATTCTCCAGGTCATCTTTGGAAATCAGAATATTTTAGAATTGAATTCAATAGAAATAAATGTCAATTCATATTCAATCAAAGTGAATAGGGATTGCTAGGTAGTGTACATATTATTGTAGTATAAATGAGTTTAGTTCAGGGGGGTATTTCAGTGTAACATGAGCAGGGTTCACACTGGGGTGTGTGGTTCTCTCTGACACACACTGGGGTGTGTTGTTCTCTCACACAGCACACTGGGGTGTGCGGTTCTCTCACACAGCACACTGGGGTGTGTTGTTCTCTCACACAGCACACTGGGGTGTGTGGTTCTCTCACACAGCACACTGGGGTGTGTGGTTCTCTCTGATGCACACTGGGGTGTGTTGTTCTCTCACACAGCACACTGGGGTGTGTTGTTCTCTCACACAGCACACTGGGGTGTGTGGTTCTCTCTGATGCACACTGGGGTGTGTGGTTGTCTCTGATGCACACTGGGGTGTGTGGTTCTCTCACACAGCACACTGGGGTGTGTGGTTCTCTCTGATGCACACTGGGGTGTGTGGTTGTCTCTGATGCACACTGGGGTGTGTGGTTCTCTCACACAGCACACTGGGGTGTGTGGTTGTCTCTGATGCGCACAGGGGTGTGTGGTTCTCTCACACAGCACACTGGGGTGTGTGGTTCTCTCTGATGCACACTGGGGTGTGTGGTTGTCTCTGATGCACACTGGGGTGTGTGGTTCTCTCACACAGCACACTGGGGTGTGTGGTTCTCTCTGATGCACACTGGGGTGTGTTGTTCTCTCTGATGCAGTGGTTACCCTCATTACACGCCCGAGTTGCACAGCCATGGACGGCTCACTAAGTCTGCCATTAGCTACGTGTCATTAGCAGATCCACTCAGGGGTGTCTTTGTTTCTGGCTTAACGGGAGGTTGGGGGGGGGGGGGGGGGGGCACCAGGCTGCAGAGGGCCGTTTGTGTATTTTTGTTTTTATTGTTTTTAATTTCCTGTACAGTCTCTTGTGTTCCATGTGTTTGTGCTCTGCAGCTTTGCTTTACTCAGACGGGCACATTCTGGTCACAGAACACAGGGCATTAGCTGCAGATATTGCACAGCAGTGTCAATAGTCCAGTTTCATGACGGGTCTTTATGATGTCACGTCAGACCTTCACAGCTCACACTCTAATGTCAGGCTAGAGCACATTTTACCAACACACATTTTGGTACTACACTGCAAACTTGGTGATCAATAAAAAGTGTGTTCTGTGAAAAATGTAGTCAGTTTTTACCACAGTTTCATGCATTGGTGCAATTGAATTTTCATATTCAAACAAATAATGTGTACTCATGAAAGAGTAGCTGGGAAGTGGTGAACACTAGTCAGGGTTGAGATGTGTTGGTTTGGTGCAGAGCTGCGCAGCTGGTGCTCTCTGCTGTGGCCATTTTTCATATCCTCTCTCTGACAGAAAACATTCATCTCACTGTCCTCAGAGCCCCCTGCTGGACAGTGTGAGCACTGCAGCTTTGGCATTGGGGTGAATGAGTTCACCTGGCAGCTCGACACAGCTGCAGCACCACGGATAAAGGTGCAGGTTGACATTATATTACATTTATGCTGAAGGCAGCCTCTTCATTTACAATCTAATCAGAGGCAGGCCTGCTTTGGGGTTCTGCCACAATTTCTGTCTGTTCACTGTGAATCTGATCATAGCCAGGTCTGTTTGGCAAGTGTCACACACACGTACACACACTCACACACACACACACACACACACGTACACACACTCACACAAACACACGTACACACACACACGTACACACACTCACACACACACACTCACACACACACACACACACAAACACTCACACACACGAACACACTCACACACACACACGTACACACACTCACACACTCACACACACACACTCACACACATACACACACTCACACACTGTCACACACACACACACACACACACACACACACACACACATACACACACTTACACACTCACACACTCACTCACACACACACACACACTCACACACACACTCAAACACACACACACACACACACACGTGCACACACACACTCTCTCTCACACACACACACACACACACACACACACACACACACTCACACCCAAATCAGATACATTCCATAACTGCGATAATAACAATATCATGCAATAACTGATTATCTCCCAAATAATACAATCTTCTCCCCCCCTTTTCTCTTTCCTTCCCTCACTCCCCCTCTGTCTCTCAGGGGGATTTGGGAGGGGAGAGGGTGCTGCAGAAGAAGTGGACTACATTCCTGAAGGCGCAGCTCTTGTGCTCTCTGCCGGACGACGGCTTCCCCTTCAACATTATCCAGGACATGTTTGTGCTGTCGCCGCGGAAACAAGGCTGGAGGGACACCATGTTCTACGGAGTCTTCACCTCCCAGTGGTGAGTGTGGTGCTGGGGACGGAGCTTTACTTTGGAAGGGGTAGGGTCATGTGATGCTGGGTGGGGGGGTGGGGGGTTATGTCTTTTTAACGCACGCATGCACGCACGCACGCAGGCACACACAGTCCTGTCAGTGGTATTTGCTGATTCAGTGGTTTCCCCAGTGAGGTGTTTTCTTAACCCATTTCCACTGTGAGGAGGCTCTGTAGCTGAACCCTGGCTCCTCCTCTCAGCCTGCCTCTCCAAACCAAACACTGAGCCTTTAGCCTTTAGCTGTTAGCTCCCTGTAGCAGGGCGCATACACCTGACCCCATGGCCCCCCGGCAAACATACACACATTCAGCATGCCCCACTGCCATTTCTACAGCATGGCAGCACACTAACACAGCATTAAGGAGGAAAACTCAACACTGCTAATACACAGTGTTAAGGAGGAGAACTCAGCACTGCTAATACACAGTGTTAAGGAGGAGAACTCAGCACTGCTAATACACAGTGTTAAGGAGGAGAACTCAGCACTGCTTATACACAGCATTAAGGAGGAGAACTCAACACTGCTAATACACAGTGTTAAGGAGGAGAACTCAGCACTGCTAATACACAGTGTTAAGGAGGAGAACTCAGCACTGCTAATACACAGTGTTAAGGAGGAGAACTCAGCACTGCTAATACACAGTGTTAAGGAGGAGAACTCAGCACTGCTAATACACAGTGTTAAGGAGGAGAACTCAGCACTGCAAATACACAGTGTTAAGGAGGAGAACTCAGCACTGCTAATACACAGTGTTAAAGAGGAGAACCCAGCACTGCAAATACACAGTGTTAAGGAGGAGAACTCAGCACTGCTAATACACAGTGTTAAGGAGGAGAACTCAGCACTGCTAATACACAGTGTTAAGGAGGAGAACTCAGCACTGCTAATACACAGTGTTAAGGAGGAGAACTCAGCACTGCTAATACACAGTGTTAAAGAGGAGAACTCACCACTGCTAATACACAGTGTTATGTGTGTGTGTATGAGGAGTGCATTTATACCGTGTGTGTGTCACGGGGCAGTGAGGTATACGCCGGCTGTGTGGCCATGTTTGGCTGTGCTGTTCTGAAAGCTGCAGCTCCTCTCCTCACTCAGATCTGCAGGGCTCATTTGCTTATGAAAGATAGTCACGCCCGCCGCTTACACAGGTCATTCATCCAACTCTTTGCTTCCATGCTGACAGGTATGCTGGGAAAAAGCTGAAATTGAGTAAACCCCTTTCTGTTCCTCAGGTATAAAGGTGCCTCAAGCAGCTCGGCAGTGTGTGCGTTTAGCATGGGGCAGGTGGAGGAGGCCTTCAGTGGCCGCTACCGCGAGGTCAACCGCGAGACACAGCAGTGGTACACCTACAACCACCCTGTCCCTGAACCACGGCCTGGAGCGGTGAGTGCTGCCCCCTACTGTCAGTACTGCAGAACTGTCCTCTACTGTCAGTACTGTCACACTGCCCTCTACTGTCAGTACTGTCACACTGCCCCCTACTGTCACTACTGTCACACTACCCCCTACTGTCCGATCTGTCACACTGCCCCCTACTGTCAGTACTGTCACACTGCCCCCTACTGTCAGTCCTGTAACTGGTGCTGTGTGTCTCTTCAGTGCATCACTAATGCTGCCAGGGACATGGGCATCCCCTCCTCCCTGCACATGCCAGACAAGGTCCTGAACTTCGTCAAGGACCACTTCCTGATGGACAGCGTGATCCGCAGTCGCCCCCTGCTGCTCAAACGCAGCGTGCGCTACACCCAGATTGCAGTGCACAGGGTCCAGGCCCTGGGGAAGGTCTATGACGTCCTGTTCATCGGCACAGGTACCAGGACTCAGCATCCCACAATCCTCTGCACCCTGAATGAGACACGTCTGTGGAGCAATGCATATTGTTATTATTTTTATTATCTCTAAGACATTGTGTGGTGTCTCCACAGATGATGGGAAGCTGCACAAAGCCATCAACACTAAGGATAAGATGCACATTATTGAGGAGATCACCCTGTTTAGCACAGCGCAGCCGGTCCAGCACATCGAGCTGGACTCTGAGAAGGTACGCCCTCGCTCTGTGGCAGGCAGCAGAGGGCTGGAGAGGGACAGCAGTTTCAGTCTTTCTATCTGAAGCCTGACTATTTGAACAGCGAGCTTCCCTACTCTGGCAACATCTCATACATCATGAATGCATGACATTTCAGTGCTTTGTGGTTATGAGTTCCGGTGAAGTCAGTTAATGTGCATGGCTTTGCAAAGCCGGTGAGCATTTTTAGCCCCATACAGTCATTGTGTATTAGCTTTGTAAAGAGAGTAAAAGGGCCTAGATCTGTAAAGCTGATGACCGTTCTCCACTGGTCTAAGAGAGTGTTCAGCCGTGCCAAGTAAGAATGTAGCTTTGTAAAGTATTGAAAGTGTCAGTGTAACGTCATAAAAGTGTTCCTCAGTGTAAAGTGAAGGTGTGTAGCTGTTTGAAAGCTGAAGTGTTTGGGGAAACTCCTCCTCCTCTGCAGGGTATGCTGTACGTGTCATCACACTCAGGCTTGGTGCAGGTGCCTGTGGCAAACTGCAGTAACTACGGCAGCTGTGGAGAGTGTGTCCTCTCCAGGGACCCGTATTGCGCCTGGACCGGCCGCCACTGCCATGATATCAGGGAAGCCCCACCTGGGAGGTGTGTCAATCTCACACACACAATCACACACATACACATGCACGCATGCAGGCACACACACACCAATCTCACACACACAATCACACACATACACACGCATGCACTCACGCACGCACGCACACACACACCAAAGTAAACTGAAACTGATACCAACACGGAAACGAAAATTCAAAAAATGAATTTGTAAACTGAAATTACAATAAAAACTGAATTTGCTGAAAAAACTGTAACTAAAATGGCAATGCACAGTTGAAAAATTGACATAAAAATCTACATTAAGCTGAATACTTTTTTTCAGTTCAGTTCACAAGAACATTGAGTTTGCCTACTACAGGCTGTGAGTTGTAGTATTTTACAGATTTTTAAAAACTGGGACAATCCCGGACAAACCGGGACATCTGGTCACTGTAAATAAATATAAAAACTAAAAGTAAACAAGTAAATCGAAATAGAAACTAGAATTCATCACAAAACTAAAACTGAACTGAAACTTTAAAAAAACACTCTGAACACTAACTGAAACTAAAACGAAATGAAAAGCATGGAACTAGACTAACCTTGGCGCGCACACACACACACACGATCACACACACACACCCACACACACACACAAACACACACACACTGTAGGGTAGTGCTTGTAACCTTTGCCGTTGTGTTTCAGCATATGGGAGCAGGATGTGGAGGAGGCAGACACATCGATCACCTGCAACAAGACCTTCCCCAGCCCTCGTTCCAAACCTGCGCCCCCACGTGAGTACGCACACACGCACACACGCACACACACACACACACACACACACACGCACCACAACTACCATCACCACACACACACACACACACACACACACACCACAACCAACCATCACCACACACACCACACACACCACACCACAACTACCATCACCACACACACACACCACACACGCACACACGCACACACCCACACACACCCCACACACACCACACACACACCCACACCACCCACACAACACACCACACAACACCCACACACACACACACACCACAACTACCATCACCACACACACAAACACACACCACACCACACACCACACCCCACACACACCACACACCATCACCAAACACCACACACACAACACCCACCACACACTACCAACACACCACCACACACCACACCACAAACTACATCACCAAACCACACACACCCACACCCCACAACCCACACACCCACACCACAACTACCACCCACACCACCACACACCCCCACACACACCACAACTACCATCACCCACACACACACACACACCCGCACAACACGCACCCACACACACACCCACACACCCACCCGCACCACACAACACACACACACACCACACCACACACTACCACACCAATACACACACCCACTCACCCCCCACCTACCATCACCAACCCACACACACCACACACCCCCCCACAACTAAAACACCACCACACACACACACCCCACCCCACCACACACACACCACAACCCCACAACTACCATCACACACACACACACACACACAACCACACACACACACCCACACACACCACACAAACACACACCAAAACACACACACCACAACTACCATCAATCACCTCACCACACACACACACACACACACACACACACACCACAACTACCATCACCACACACACACACACACACACACACACCACAACTACCATCACCACACACACACACACACACACACACACACACACACACACACACACACACACACACACCACAACTACCATCACCAAACACACACACACACACACCACAACTACCATCACCAAACACTAACTCACACACACACACACACACACACACACACACAGACTGCTGTATAGAGTGTGCGTTCTGTGGTATTATGAGTGAGGGACACAGAGGCGCTAATGTTTCCCTCTCCTTCCTCTTTATGTCCTGTTGCCACAGTGACGTCAGTCTGCCAGCTGATCGTCATTCCCGCCAACACTTTCCGCGTACTCCCGTGCCCTCTGCGCTCCAACCTTGCGGAGAGGAAGTGGGAGTATAGCGAGAGCGCCAGCCATTTCCTGTACGCCAGCCCTGAGGGGGGTCTGGTGGTAGTGGCCCATGCTGACCGCACGGAGACGTACGAGTGCTGGTCCGTGGAGGAGGGCTTCCGGCAACTTCTAGCCAACTACTGTGTGAGGGCAGAGCCTCGACTGGAGACCACCACTCCCATTGGTCAGTCCCGGACCCCATGGGTGCCCCCTGAGGAGCCAATGGCATTGCCTGGAGAGACACGCTCCCTGCAGGTGAACACAAAGACCTACTGGAATGAGCTGATCGTGGTGTGCGCCCTGCTGGGCTTCTCCCTGGTCGTCTTCTCCCTCTTCCTGGTGTACAGGAACCGCGGCCGCATGAAGTCCATGCTGAAGGAGGGCGACTGTCCCAGCATGCAGCAGAAAAAACCGCGCCTGGCCGGGAAACCGACCGAGAGCCTGCCCCTCAACGGCAACACCATGACTATTGGCATCCCGACCTCCACGTCTGACCACAAGGGCTACCAGACACTCAATGACAACTATATCTGCAGCACCCCCACCCACGATTCCTCCCCTGACAACAGCCGCAGCTTCTCTGAGTCAGAGAAGAGGCCACTGCACCTCCGTGAGAGCCGTGTGGAGATCTCCCCCACCTGCCCCCGGCCCCGAGTCCGACTGGGGTCTGAGATCAAGGACTCTATCGTTTGAGGGGCCCACTCCACCCCTTTATCCTTAAATGAGCCAGCACAGGGTGGCTGATGGGAAATGGAGTTCTATGACTTTAGAAAAAGACACATTTTATCACCACAAGGGGGAGCTTTGTGCCACAAAGGGACTTTTTGTTACACGTAGCCCTCCTTCTTCCATTTCACCATGGCCCCGTGATAAGGGAGCATTTTTAATTTTTTGGCATGTTTTTTGCCTGATTACAGAACAGTCGAAGCACAGCTGACGGGGGGGGGGGCCGAAAATCTGCCAAAAAATAACCCAGTCTACAGGAAAATCCTCCCATCGCAAGCTGCTCTGAACTTGTCATTGGTTGTCATTGCCCTCGTGACAAGGCTATGTTTTCCGTGTTGCCTTGAAAACAGTGCAAGCAGAAAACAGACTGATACATAGGCTCACATATTGTACAGTGATCTCCACCCTTACCTCATCACCACTCCACATCTGCATCTCCAAGTGACTGTAACTGATCTGGGAACAGTGCCATGGTGACATGCAGCAGGGCCCACATCTGTATGATTGATCTCAGAACAGCCCAGGACAACATGCAGCAGGGCCCACATCTTTATGACTGATCTGGGAACTGTTCTTTTCTGGATGGATAGGGAGGATAAGGGCTGTACTGAAGGACAGCCAGCCTGTATGTGGGGGGGGGGGGCTTGGCTGGGCCGGGGGTTGAAGAAAGAGATAGTGACACCTGCCCCCAACTGAGCTCAGTGCTGATGGAGAGAGGAGCATGCTCAGTACGGACTGGAGAGGAGCATGCTCAGTGCTGACGGAGAGAGGAGCGTGCTCAGTGCCGACGGAGAAAGGAGCGTGCTCAGTGCTGACAGAGAGAGGAGCATGCTCAGTGCTGACGGAGAGAGGAGCGTGCTCAGTGCTGACGGAGAGAGGAGCGTGCTCAGTGCTGACAGAGAGAGGAAAGGGATTTTGAGGATTTTAAAGAACCACCGTGATGTTTTTTGGAGGTTCCTGCATGTCATTTCAAAGCAGAACACTTGTGAAGAATAACCTGTGAGCATATCCTGCAAAAATAAAAACTTAAGATTAAAAGCGTAGTAAGTGAAAATAAAAAAGCCAGAGGTGTGAGCTGAACACAGGTATAGCACAGCTGGGTCACACAGACACAGTCACACTGCGCAGCATTACTATGCAAACCCAGCAGCACAGGCGCTGCCGACTGCTGCCCTCCCATCCTGCACAGCGGTGTTCCGTCCCAGAGGTGAGAAACTGGTCAATGTTCCTGCTTATGGAGAGGACATGAGGAGTAAATGCACAGTCTCTGTGGAGGGGACTCACACGGCGCAGGCTGGGGGCGGGGCCTGCAGGGGGTCCAGCCATGGGAGTCCTGTCACAGTCACAGCTCAAACACACCCAAACAGAGGGAGAGAGAGGGAGGCTGGGTGCGTTCTCTTGCGGCAGAGCCCAGGCAGCTCGCCCTCCATGCTGAGCCCTGCACGTCACCGGTCCAGCTTTACCCCGATGCCCTCCCTGCTCTGAGCTGAAACAGCTGACCTCTCTCCATCAGAGTCGCCATGGCAACAGAGCGCTGCCACACCGCTGGATGAAAGCAAACCCCGTTCACCAAGTATCTGCACAGTGAGAATTTGAAGGCTGTCAGCAGCTCTGTGAAGGCCAATGGAAAACCAGGGTTTGGCCTGAGCCCAGCCCAACCACACATGGTCAAAGGTGATTTTAACCAGAACATTGACCATGACCAAGTGAGGTCCAATCACATGCAGGACTTAGTGTGTAAAAAAGGGAAGCGTGTTTGGGTATGTCCTGCACATTTCTAATAATAATAATAATAATAATAATAATAATAATAATAATAATAATAATAATAATAATAATAATAATAATAACATTTGATTGTGCCCAGTAAGACACTAGAGAAAAACAGAAAACTGAAAGAACAAACAGGTGTGAGACACCTCAAATGTTATTAAGTAATTCAGTAATTATCTCTTAATTATAAGTTCAGGAATTCACCAACCACTGTCAATACTTCATATTAACTGTTTAAAAACAGATACATCGGCACACGCATTTAGACACCCAAAAAAGCACCCCATTTCCCAAAGATGCATGCTGTATGGCGTTCAGTGTGAAATCCCATGCTACAGGCCTGAGATATTTACAGTTTGCAGCATACTGCCGAATGTATCAATGAGCTGATGAAAAAGTATTCCAACACCTCTCTGTCAAGGAAAAAATAACCCTTATTAAATAACACTTGTTTGTCTTATTTAATTATGTTCCGTGTGTAGATATCTTGTATGAGGAAGTTAATTTGACAAAGTAGCTGTCCTGAAAACCATGAAGCATACTGCATCCAGTTGGCTGTGATGGTGTGTATATATGTACATTTTGTATTGTATTAATAAGGGACCTGGTGCAAGATGTGTTATTGTAGTATAGTACACTGTTGCTTTTTAATTTTGTTTGTTATTGTTTTCAGGATACTGTACAATGTTTTTGTACAGAATACTGTTCAAGCCTTAGTTTGGAGTATGGGAGGTTTTCCCTGTCAGCAAGTTTGTATTGTCTAAGATGCCTTCAACCAGCACTATGTTTGTCAGTGCTGTGTCACTGGGGAACTTGGGAAATGTAGTTTTGGAATCACCTGGCCGGAAAGGAAGCAGAAATCTCACCTACATGCAAGCATGCCATAATGCCATGCAGTGACTCTGAGGTTACTGTAGGTCAACACTGATCCGTGAATGCCTTTAGTTTTACCCATGCTGCACTTCTGCTCAGTACATTTATTTCCTGTATTTGCCTTGTCATAAAGTACTTTGTCTCACAACACTGCTGCAGACCCAGTGCTAAAACGCACTATGCCACACAGGACGTGGGCAGCTTCTGCCCTTACACACACACACACACACACACAGGTAAACATACACTCACTGGTACACACACATGCACACACACAGGTATATATGCACTCACCAGGACACACACACTTATACACACGTGCACACACACTCAGATGTACATATACTCACTGGTACACGTATACACACACACACACACATACAGATAAACGCACATTCACAGATACGCGTACACACACTCACTGGTACATGCACACTCACACACACACACACACACACACACACACACACACACACACACACACACACACATCATGCTGTCAGAGATCTTACAGAAATAAGCCAAATAATAAAGGAAAGATTGTTTTACCATGTGAAACGTGGAAACAGGCACCTGCATTTGTGCGGCTTTGGAACCCTAGTGATGAATGTAGCTGTGACACAAGAAAAATGTGCAGCAAGAGGGCAAGTTACTGACTTTTAAATGAAGGCCACAGTTTCAAACTTCAGGCAACAAGGGCAGTAAGCCATTAAGATAGGTGCATCTGATAACGGACTCGTTGTAATCCTGTGGTTTCTGAGAAGCCATTTGCCACAGACACACAGCAGGATAACAAGGCCTGTCGTCCACAGAGCTAACAGGAGTCAACAGCAGATGCCACTGAGATCTGTCCTAGAAGATGACTTCCCCCATGTGACCTTGTCCACAAGATGCAACAGCTAAGCATGTCTCACGTTAGCATGCTGTACATTAGCCTTCAAAATCCACCACTGATGGGTCCAGGTTTTAGGGTTGAAATGGGATTGTGGGATAGCTGTCTGAGAAGGTGTGGTGCTGCTTATGAAAGATGCACTTGGACTGATCCTCCTGTATGCTCTCTAACTCTCACCCCATTCACTCTACTCTTACAGGACAGAGTCCCATTGGATTGCATGTAAAGTTATTCTGTAAACAGTCCTGTTTTTGCGTACAAAAAGAGATCTGTTGTGAATTGTATTTTTTGTATTATAAATTGCTGTTGTAACTGTTGTTTTTATTATTATCCTGTACATAAAAAGCACTTTATTTTGAATTTTTAATAATAAAATACATACATGTTTTGAAGCATGGCCCTCTTTTCTGTCCTATTTGTTAATAAAATGTATATTGCATAAATGTTTGGGCCTCTCTGATCAGTGTGTGTGAGCGTGAGTTCACCCTCTCAGGTGTGTGTGTGAGCGTGAGTTCACCCTCTCAGGTGTGTGTGTGTGCGTGAGTTCACCCTCTCAGGTGTGTGTGTGAGCGTGAGTTCACCCTCTCAGGTGTGTGTGTGAGCGTGAGTTCACCCTCTCAGGTGTGTGTGTGAGCGTGAGTTCACCCTCTCAGGTGTGTGTGTGTGAGCGTGAGTTCACCCTCTCAGGTGTGTGTGTGAGCGTGAGTTCACCCTCTCAGGTGTGTGTGTGATTGTGAGTTCACCCTCTCAGGTGTGTGTGTGATCGTGAGTTCACCCTCTCAGGTGTGTGTGTGTGAGCGTGAGTTCACCCTCTCAGGTGTGTGTGAGAGCGTGAGTTCACCCTCTCAGGTGTGTGTGTGTGCGTGAGTTCACCCTCTCAGGTGTGTGTGTGATTGTGAGTTCACCCTCTCACGTGTGTGTGTGTGATCGTGAGTTCATTCTCTCAGGTGTGTGTGTGATCGTGAGTTCATTCTCTCAGGTGTGTGTGTGAGCGTGTGATAAGTACAGCTCTATAAAGTTTGAATCGTTAACAACTCTAGACAGACCAGTTTTTGCATAGCCACAAGCCTGAGTCATAAGGTTCCTGGCTGATATCGCCCCTGGTGTGACCCTGCTTCTCTCCACACTCTTCTGTAACACAAGACCTCTGTTTTTGATTTGCAAATGAGGAATATCTTTCTGCAAAGAGAGCATCACACCTTACTGCAGAGAGAGCGTCACACCATACTGCAGAGAGAGCATTACACCTTACTGCAGAGAGAGCATCACACCTTACTGAGAGAGAGTCACACCATACTGCAGAGAGAGCGTCACACCTTACTGCAGAGAGAGTGTCACACCACACTGCAGAGAGAGTTACACCATACTGCAGAGAGAGCGTCACACCTTACCGCAGAGAGAGTTACACCATACTGCAGAGAGAGTGTCACACCTTACTGCAGAGAGAGTTACACCATACTGCAGAGAGAGCGTCACACCTTACTGCAGAGAGAGTCACACCATACTGCAGAGAGAGTTACACCACACTGCAGAGAGTACGTCACACCTTACTGCAGAGAGAGTCACACCACACTGCAGAGAGAGTTACACCATACTGCAGAGAGAGCGTCACACCTTACTGCTGAGAGAGTCAAACCACACTGCAGAGAGTTACACCATACTGCAGAGAGTGTCACACCATACTGCAGAGAGCGTCACACCACACTGCAGAGAGAGTTACACCATGCTGCAGAGAGAGTTACACCACACTGCAGAGAGAGTCACACCACACTGCAGAGAGAGTTACACCATACTGCAGAGAGTGTCACACCATGCTGCAGAGAGAGCGTCACACCACACTGCAGAGAGAGTTACACCATACTGCAGAGAGTGTCACACCATGCTGCAGAGAAAGCGTCACACCACACTGCAGAGAGACTTACACCATACTGCAGAGAGAGCATCAGGAGGTGAAATCATGCAAAGGGAACTTTCAGCCCTAGTAAATGGGTCCACAGTGTGAAATTATTCACTCAGGTCACAAACATGAAGGACGTGTGCAGTTCGAGCTGCAGCCTAGCATCAGCATTCCCAGTGCAGAGCAGTTCAAAAAGGAACAGGTTAGCATAGCTTCAACAACAGACTGGGAGCATGTTAGCATAGCTTCAGCAGCAGGATGGGAGCATGTTAGCATAGCTTCAGCAGCAGGATGGGAGCATGTTAGCATAGCTTCAACAACAGACTGGGAGCATGTTAGCATAGCCTCAGCAGCAGAATGGGAGCATGTTAGCATAGCTTCAGCAGCAGAATGGGAGCATGTTAGCATAGCTTCAGCAGCAGAATGGGAGCAGGTTAGGATAGCTTTAGCTGTAGCCCAGTAATAGTGAGTAAGGCTGCTTTCAGTGAGGCCTGGGCTGGCTCATACACAGTGGCCTCTGCACTCAGAGCTAGGATCATTTCAGCTCATTCAGGGAAGTTCATTAACAAATTAACATTCAGGTGTCTGTAAAACACTATGGACGTTTGTCAATGTGAAATATCATAATTAGAGAAAGTTTTGCACTGCTTAAATGCAGTTTTAATCAAGGCCAGTCTGGCGAACAAGTAGTTGCCCGTCTGGGATGTGAACCTGCAACCTCCGGTTCAAAAGCGCACAGTTCAAACCGTTCAGTTTGAGCTGTAACAGAATGTGTGTACTCACTGATAAGAGTCTGTATTAGTCCCTTAGGAGCCATATAAACTCTTGTAGCACAGGGCTGGAGTGTGGCCTGTCTGTGGGCGGGCAGCGCTGAGATACCCATCACAGAGCAAACAGAGTCACCACAGCCCCTGCTGCATGTCGCACAGCAAGCCACAGTCACCACCCACCTGCTCCACGCCCCGCACACACAGACACCTGCCACACTCCTGCTGGACTGAACCAAACTCAGAACTTACAGGACTCCACAGACAACGTTACCTTTCACACACCAGTGGGCTGACTGGAGTCAGGCTTTACAGACCTCCACAGGTACAGTTTTAACGTTTTTAACCTGTTATCTCACTGCTGAAAGCTTCACAGGGATGTGATGTGAGCCGTACCAGTGAAGCAGGATGGCTGCAGCACGGAGGCTGGGTGCTCTCACTGCCTCAGGCTGCACCTCAGTCTCACCCCTTTTTTATTTTATTTATTTAAAAAATGAATAGAGAGGAACAATAAAGTAATAAGTGTCTGTGTCAGTAGCTTGTGGCCAATTTGAGAAATTTGTGAAAAAGATCATGGTCGGCATATGTCAGTACTTTGGTTTGATGTTTCAAGGAAACAAACATTTCATATTTTATGATGTGAGTCTTCCTGTGTCTTGCAAGTGTGACAGTTACCTCTCCCACAGGTACAGGTGTGACAGTTACCTCTCCCACAGGTGCAAGTGTGACAGTTACCTCTCCCACAGGTACAGGTGTGACAGTTACCTCTCCCACAGGTGCAGGTGTGACAGTTACCTCTCCCACAGGTGCAGGTGTGACAGTTACCTCTCCCACAGGTACAGGTGTGACAGTTACCTCTCCCACAGGTACAGGTGTGACAGTTACCTCTCCCACAGGTACAGGTGTGACAGTTACCTCTCCCACAGGTACAGGTGTGACAGTTACCTCTCCCACAGGTACAGGTGTGACAGATACCTCTCCCACAGGTACAGGTGTGACAGTTACCTCTCCCACAGGTACAGGTGTGACAGTTACCTCTCCCACAGGTGCAGGTGTGACAGTTACCTCTCCCACAGGTGCAGGTGTGACAGTTACCTCTCCCACAGGTACAGGTGTGACAGTTACCTCTCCCACAGGTGCAGGTGTGACAGTTACCTCTCCCACAGGTGCAGGTGTGACAGTTACCTCTCCCACAGGTACAGGTGTGACAGTTACCTCTCCCACAGGTACAGGTGTGACAGTTACCTGTCTCACTGGTGCAGGTGTGACAGTTACCTCTCCCACAGGTACAGGTGTGACAGTTACCTCTCCCACAGGTGCAGGTGAGATGGAAGTGCTACACTCTGCATCCCCCTCATCTTCCTCTTCCTCTTTGAGTCTGCTGTTGCTGCTGCTCACTGCTGATTGGACAGGGCTGGGAGCAGCACCCTTCAGTCTCAATGACACATCTCCAGGGGAACCGTTTCCATGGGACCAGCCCAGACTCCCGACCAGCATCCGGCCAGATCACTACTTCATCCATATCCACCCAGACCTCATCTCTCAAAGCTTCGAGGGCGAGGTCCGGATCACGCTGACCGCCTCGAGCGATGCCCACTTCATCGTGCTGAACAGTAGGGGGCTGGCCATCAAGAGCGCTTCAATCCATCAGCCAACCGGCCAGGAGCCCACGCCCACAACCCCACCTACAGTCAGCCAGGGGCAACCCACTTCACCTGCAGGCATCCAGGACCAGGTTCCAGGGGAGCAGCTGCTTCCCCCTCTGCATGCTGTAAATGAGGAGCAGGAAGCAGAGGGCAGAGTGGAGCCGGGACAGGCCCCTCTGCCTGCTGACTGCCCAGAGCACCCTCCTCCCCCTCCAAATGCGCTCCGCCAAGCTCAGCTTCCTCTCCGCGCGGTCAAACAGATTCCTCTGCACAAGGGCAGCCACAACCAGGCTTCAGACACTGTGGTCAGTCAGGAGGAGAGTCCATCCAACGCTGCGGTCACCCAGGAAAAGCCCCCCCCACATGCGGTCATCCAAAAGCAGCTCACCCTGCGTGTGGTCAACCAGGTCCACAATTTCAAACCACCAGCCAATGCTGACCACAGCTATGAGCCCCCAGTCAGCGCTGACCCCCGTCCCCAGGCCCTGCCGCCCCGGGGCTGGACCTCTGTGCGGGTGCTGGAGTCCCCCTCCAGAGAGCAGCTGGTGCTGATCCCAGAGATGCCCCTGAGAGCAGGGCTGAGCTACCAGATCTCCCTGACCTACAGCGGCTCCATCTCCAGCAGCTTCTCCGGGCTGTACGCCTCCTCCTATCGCACCCCCCAGGGCACCTCCAGGTGGGTCACGCTAATGAAACATCTCCCTCTGTGTCTAAGGGTTTTTTGCATGTTTTTCTGAAGTGTAGTAAACACTATGGTTACAGGTAGTATGGAATAGGTATCAGTTTTTTAATGAAACAGAAAAAATACATCCATGAGAATGATATGAAAAGATTTCCATATAAAATGATTCCCTGAAAAGGACAACTGCAAAGGGTTGAGCTGGCAATGAGGTCAGGGTTAGGGTTAATGAAGCGCGTTGATTAGCTGCTAGTCTAGGATCAGTTTTCTCCTATCCTGTCCTGAGCTTATCCATTATGACCCGAAAGGCAAAAAATGATCCCAGATCAGTACTCTCACTGTGACACATTTCACTTATACAGGGCCTGGTGGATTTTTTTTTATTTTTTATTTTCCATGATTGAAAATTCATTTAAATGTTTCTTCATCTGTGATCAGAACAATTGTGGCGACGCACTTTGAGCCGAGCTCAGCTCGGAAGGTGTTCCCATGCTTCGACGAGCCAGGAATGAAAGCCATATTCTCTGTCGTCATCGTTCGAGACAGCGAGCACATCTCTCTCTCCAACATGCCAAAGGTGAGGACCACAAGCAGGACAGGTGAGGACAGCGCAGCACAGGCCACCAGCAGAGTGACTAGTGAACACCAATATGACATGGTCAGGTGGTCCTACTTCAGATTACGTCCTTGACTCCTACAGTACTGGGGGACCACTGTATGATGGTTTTGGTTATAGCCCAATCTCTGGAGAAATGAACCAATAAACCCCCTTGTGTTATAGTGATGGATAAAATGGCATCCTTCTCCCTGCAGGGGTCCACAGTACCTCATGAGGATGGTCTACTGGAAGACCACTTCCTGCCCACAGTGAAGATGAGCCCCTACTTACTGGCTTTTGTCGTTTGTGATTTCTCCTCTACCTCTGCCCAGACAAAAAGAGGAGTAACGGTGAATATGGGTTTTACTGGGGTCACTGGGTCCAAATCAGTGACTGATGAATAAATATCAGAGAATGGGGGGGGGGGGTCTTTCGCGTTAAGTTCAGGGAAATAATTTACATTTTATAAATCCTCATTACATATTTACATTTATAAATCCCCTATTTTAGATACTCTTGAGTTCATTAATTACATTTCAGGTAATTAATGGAGCTGACCCTGCCTTGGAGAAACCCCTCTGGTGCCATTGAAGGGCAGTGCCAGGTTAGTGCCAGGGAAGTGCCAGGGTAGCGCAGAGTTTGTGCCAGGTCAGTGCCAGGTTAGCGCAGAGTTAGTGCAAGGTCAGTGCCAGGTTAGCACAGGTTAGTGCCAGGTCAGTGCCAGGGTAGTGCCAGGTTAGCACAAGGTCAGTGCCAGGTCAGTGCCAGGTTAGCGCAGGGCTAGTGCCAGGTCAGTGCCAGGTTAGCGCAGGGTTCGTGTAAGGTCAGTGCCAGGTTACCACAGGTGAGTGCCAGGTGATTGCCAGGCCAGCGCCAGGTTAGCGCAGGTCAGGTTAACGGTCATGGCTCACAGCTGGTCACTGTCCTGTGTGTCCCCAGGTGTCTGTCTTTGCTCCCAGTCACCAGGTCAACCAGACTGACCATGCCCTCCAAACTGCTGTGAAACTCCTTGACTTCTATGAGGACTACCTGCAGATCCCCTACCCTCTACCCAAAATAGGTACCTGCAGATCCCCTTCCCTCTACCCAAAATAGGTACCTGCAGACCCCCTACCCTGTACTCCACCTGTAGGAGCAATTGTGTCAGAATTCACTTCCCATCCTCAGCCCAGTGTGCCATATGTTTGTATATGTTCATACTGCATTTTGATTGCCTTCTAAATTGGAAATGTTACTTCAATGTTTCCTTGCATTTGAAACATGTCTCTCTTTGTGTATTTTTTGCAGATTTTTAGATGTTTTTCTGGTCCTTTTTTAATCATATGTTGCTGATTTTCCCATGTTACATCATTCACAACTAGCACTGATAATTTGTCTAGTTTTGGCAGTGTTTCAAATTTTTCTGTCATTGGAAAGTGTTCCTCATTTCCATTTAAAGCGGGGCTTTTTGCATCAGTGATGATAATGGAGCTCGATAAAGCTGTACAACACACGCTACATGAAGTTTTAGCCGATATTCAGACAACTCGTCAGTTCTAATGCTCAAGTTTATGCGTGTCTGCTCTTCAGAAAATATGCAGGTGTATAGCACAAAATATAGGCCATGTACGCGAGACACTGTGGATGAGAGTGTGTGATAAACAGCTGAAATGTGCATGAGGGTTTGCCCTGTGCAGACCTGGTATCTGTGTGTGACTGCAGTATTTGTGCAGAGCTGGTAGTTCTGTGTGACTGCAGTATTTGTGCAGACCTGGTATCTCTGTGTGTGACTGCAGTATTTGCGCAGACCTGGTATCTCTGTGTGTGACTGCAGTATTTGCGCAGAGCTGGTATCTCTGTGTGTGACTGCAGTATTTGCGCAGACCTGGTATCTCTGTGTGTGACTGCAGTATTTGCGCAGACCTGGTAGTTCTGTGTGTGACTGCAGTATTTGTGCAGAGCTGGTAGTTCTGTGTGTGACTGCAGTATTTGCGCAGAGCTGGTAGTTCTGTGTGTGACTGCAGTATTTGTGCAGAGCTGGTAGTTCTGTGTGTGACTGCAGTATTTGTGCAGAGCTGGTAGTTCTGTGTGTGACTGCAGTATTTGTGCAGAGCTGGTAGTTCTGTGTGTGACTGCAGTATTTGTGCAGAGCTGGTAGTTCTGTGTGTGACTGCAGTATTTGCGCAGAGCTGGTAGTTCTGTGTGTGACTGCAGTATTTGCGCAGAGCTGGTAGTTCTGTGTGTGACTGCAGTATTTGCGCAGAGCTGGTAGTTCTGTGTGTGACTGCAGTATTTGCGCAGAGCTGGTAGTTCTGTGTGTGACTGCAGTATTTGCGCAGACCTGGTATCTCTGTGTGTGACTGCAGTATTTGTGCAGAGCTGGTAGTTCTGTGTGTGACTGCAGTATTTGCGCAGAGCTGGTATCTCTGTGTGTGACTGCAGTATTTGCGCAGACCTGGTATCTCTGTGTGTGACTGCAGTATTTGCGCAGAGCTGGTAGTTCTGTGTGTGACTGCAGTATTTGCGCAGAGCTGGTAGTTCTGTGTGTGACTGCAGTATTTGCGCAGAGCTGGTAGTTCTGTGTGTGACTGCAGTATTTGCGCAGAGCTGGTAGTTCTGTGTGTGACTGCAGTATTTGTGCAGAGCTGGTAGTTCTGTGTGTGACTGCAGTATTTGCGCAGAGCTGGTAGTTCTGTGTGTGACTGCAGTATTTGTGCAGAGCTGGTAGTTCTGTGTGTGACTGCAGTATTTGCGCAGAGCTGGTAGTTCTGTGTGTGACTGCAGTATTTGTGCAGAGCTGGTAGTTCTGTGTGTGACTGCAGTATTTGTGCAGAGCTGGTAGTTCTGTGTGTGACTGCAGTATTTGCGCAGACCTGGTGGCTGTCCCTGACTTTGAAGCGGGAGCTATGGAGAACTGGGGGCTGGTGACGTTCCGGGAGAGCAGCCTGCTGGCGGAGGTGGAGACGGGAGACCCGTGGAGCCGAGTCTACATCAGCCTGGTCATCGCCCATGAGCTGGCGCACCAGGCAGGGTGTCCCGCTCTGACCAACGGCTCCGTGCCACACACAAAAGACCTCTCACAGCTCTTAACTCAGAGGAAACTTTGACAACGTTAATTACATCAAGCACTCACAAAATGTTCAGTTAGTCTGTAAATATTTTTATTGTTATGATCTAGAGACCATAACCCTGTCATGCTTGCACACACACACACACACACACACACACACACTCATTGACATTACTCTGGAGGTAACTTTGCACAGGCAGGGTCATGTGATGTATAGCACAGGATCATGTGGTGTTTAGTTTGGTACAGGATCATGTGGTGTTTAGTTTGGCACAGGATCATGTGGTGTTTAGTTTGGTACAGGATCATGTGGTGTTTAGTTTGGCACAGGGTCATGTGGTGTTTAGTTTGGCACAGGGTCATGTGGTGTTTAGTTTGGTACAGGATCATGTGGTGTTTAGTTTGGTACAGGATCATGTGGTGTTTAGTTTGGCACAGGGTCATGTGGTGTTTAGTTTGGCACAGGGTCATGTGGTGTTTAGTTTGGTACAGGATCATGTGGTGTTTAGTTTGGTACAGGATCATGTGGTGTTTAGTTTGGTACAGGATCATGTGATGTTTAGTTTGGTACAGGATCATGTGGTGTTTAGTTTGGCACAGGGTCATGTGGTGTTTAGTTTGGTACAGGATCATGTGGTGTTTAGTTTGGCACAGGGTCATGTGGTGTTTAGTTTGGCACAGGGTCATGTGGTGTTTAGTTTGGTACAGGATCATGTGGTGTTTAGTTTGGTACAGGATCATGTGGTGTTTAGTTTGGCACAGGGTCATGTGGTGTTTAGTTTGGCACAGGATCATGTGGTGTTTAGTTTGGTACAGGATCATGTGGTGTTTAGTTTGGTACAGGATCATGTGGTGTTTAGTTTGGTACAGGGTCATGTGATGTATAGCACAGGATCATGTGGTGTTTAGTTTGGTACAGGATCATGTGGTGTTTAGTTTGGTGCAGGATCATGTGGTGTTTAGTTTGGTACAGGGTCATGTGGTGTATAGCACAGGATCATGTGGTGTTTAGTTTGGTACAGGATCATGTGGTGTTTAGTTTGGTACAGGATCATGTGGTGTTTAGTTTGGTACAGGATCATGTGGTGTTTAGTTTGGCACAGGGTCATGTGGTGTTTAGTTTGGCACAGGATCATGTGGTGTTTAGTTTGGTACAGGATCATGTGGTGTTTAGTTTGGTGCAGGATCATGTGGTGTTTAGTTTGGTACAGGGTCATGTGGTGTATAGCACAGGATCATGTAGTGTTTAGTTTGGTACAGGATCATGTGGTGTTTAGTTTGGTACAGGATCATGTGGTGTTTAGTTTGGTACAGGATCATGTGGTGTTTAGTTTGGCACAGGGTCATGTGGTGTTTAGTTTGGCACAGGATCATGTGGTGTTTAGTTTGGTACAGGATCATGTGGTGTTTAGTTTGGTACAGGATCATGTGGTGTTTAGTTTGGTACAGGGTCATGTGGTGTATAGCACAGGATCATGTGGTGTTTAGTTTGGTACAGGATCATGTGGTGTTTAGTTTGGTACAGGATCATGTGGTGTTTAGTTTGGCACAGGGTCATGTGGTGTTTAGTTTGGCACAGGATCATGTGGTGTTTAGTTTGGCACAGGATCATGTGGTGTTTAGTTTGGTACAGGATCATGTGGTGTTTAGTTTGGCACAGGGTCATGTGGTGTTTAGTTTGGCACAGGGTCATGTGGTGTTTAGTTTGGCACAGGGTCATGTGGTGTTTAGTTTGGTACAAGATCATGTGGTGTTTAGTTTGGTACAGGGTCATGTGATCCTGAGGCCCTGTCCCTCCCCCCAGTGGTTTGGGAACCTGGTGACCATGGAGTGGTGGGATGGCCTGTGGCTGAATGAGGGTTTTGCCTCCTATCTGGAACACACGGCCGTGGACCTGACAGAGCCCAGCTGGGGCGTGGTGAGTGTGGCCCAGCTCCCCCAGAACATTCTCCCCTAGAACATTCTCCCCCAGAACATTCTCCCCTAGAACATTCTCCCCTAGAACATTCTCCCCTAGAACATTCTCCCCCAGAACATTCTCCCCTAGAACATTCTCCCCTAGAACATTCTCCCCTAGAACATTCTCCCCCAGAACATTCTCCCCTAGAACATTCTCCCCTAGAACATTCTCCCCTAGAACATTCTCCCCCAGAACATTCTCCCCTAGAACATTCTCCCCTAAAGAGCCCCCAAAACCACATAAGTTATGGATCTTAAGTTAAGGGCTTTTAACTCAAAGATGTGGATGAGAACCTGATGAGTAACATGTAAAGATGTGTTTCTGGGTGCTCTGACTGTCTCAGGGGGACCAGCTTCTCCTGGCCAGCACGTTCAGAGCCCTGGAGAGGGACGACTTCCTGACCTCTCACCCTGTGACCCAGCCCGTCAGCAACACAACACAGATCGCTCAGATGTTTGACGTCATCTCCTATGCCAAGGTCAGAGATGGGCCTCTACACACACACACACACACACTCACACACACTAAAATACATTCACACACTCACACACACCCATATATATAGACACACACTCACATACATACACACACTCACACACAAATGTAAATGAGTGCTATGCTTGTGTGTAAACGAGTGCTGTGTTTGTCAGTGTGTTAAACGAGCTCTGTTTGTCAGTGTGTTAAATGAGCACTGCGTTTGTCAGTGTATAAATGAGCTCTGTGTTTGTCAGTGTGTTAAATGAGCACTGCGTTTGTCAGTGTGTTAAATGAGCGCTGTGTTTGTCAGTGTGTCTGAGGTTGCACCTTCACTGTGCCCCCCAGGGCTCCAGTCTTCTCCGAATGCTCAACACCTACCTAACTGACCGAGTGTTCACGGATGGGATCCGACTCTACCTGCGGCAGCACAGCTATGGCGTCACACACCAGGCTGACCTGTGGGGGACGCTGTCTGAGGTGGGCTCATGCAGGAGATGGCACCAGCAGAGGCTGGTCTGTGCTGTTATAGATCAGAGGCAGGCCTGTTCCCATTATGTGTGTATTTTAGCATGATACACTGTTACTCCTCTGTCCCACTTCTCCTGCTCAGACTCCCTATGACACTGCACTGTGTAAGGAATAAACCATGACAAGCTGTGCAGTTTCACCATAATGATCCACCAGGGGGTGTTGTGATGTCATCCTGAGACCAGGCAGAATGAATGCAATGAATGAGAAACAGTACTTCTATTTAGCATCTGCCACAAATGTGTGAACAACAGAATATATTGATGGATGAATGCATAAAAGTTAGAGAACAAATATTTGAATGATTATGTAAACGAACAAGTTAATGGATGAATGTAGATTGAATAAGTGGCTGCTCTGTTTTGCAGGCGAGTCGGGGGAGGGGCAGGGATGACGACGTGGAGGCACTGATGGAGCCCTGGGTGGGGCAGCAGGGGTACCCCGTGGTGTCCGTCACTCACAAAGGGAACAGAGCACTGCTGCGACAGGACCGGTTCACCAGCCGCCCCCTGAATGACTCAGAGTAAAGATAATAGTCTACTAGACACTAGACTACAACCACGACCATGACTGCCACTACCGCTACGGCTACTGCTATGATGCAAAGTAATGCAGATGAAGGGAATATATCACCTGTGTCTCTCTCCTTCACAGCTCCTTATGGCCGATTCCTTTCACCTTCTACACCAGCACCTCCTCATCCCCCAGAACCCACTTAATGAGGAGTAGAGAAGGTAACGCACACTCTCTTATTCTTACTGAGGAGTAGAGAAGCACACTCTGTTATAATTCCTGAGGAGTAGAGAAGCACACTCTGTTATAATTCCTGAGGAGTAGAGAAGCACACTCCCTTATTCTTACTGAGGAGTAGAGAAGCACACTCTGTTATAATTCCTGAGGAGTAGAGAAGCACACTCTCTTATTCTTACTGAGGAGTAGAGAAGCACACTCTCTTATTCTTACTGAGGAGTAGAGAAGCACACTCTCTTATTCTTACTGAGGAGTAGAGAAGCACACTCTCTTATTCTTACTGAGGAGTAGAGAAGCACACTCTCTTATTCTTACCGAGGGGTAGAGAAGCACACTCTCTTATTCTTACTGAGGAGCAGATGCACTCATTCATTGAAGACATGTAATACTGCACACCTCTTGTTTCCCAAACCCCTCAGAGGTCATTGACCTTCCCAGCGAAGTGTTGTGGATCAAGGCTAATGTGAACTCCAGCGGGTTCTACAGGGTGTGCTACACTGGGGCTCTCCGGGGGGCCTTGTCTGCCCAGCTGCGCAGAGACCCCACTGTGTTCAGTGCAGCCGACAGGGCCGGCCTGCTCGATGACACCTTTCACCTGGCCAGGTAACAATTGCACCATCCACCCTAACCTGGGCAGGTAACCCTCTGATTGTCCAGCGATATATCATACCCTGTAGTTTAAAATGGTGCTTTGCAATGATTCACATCCTGAAATGAACACATGAGCGATAGTATGAGCTTCTGGCTGGTAAAAGCACTTTTCTGACCTCCTCTTAAACTATTTCAAAAAGTGCTGTATTGTGTGTTCTTCACACACACATATTACAAATGTGACATAGCTGTCTGGGGTGTGAAGCTTTCCTTTTCAGCAATTTCTGTGAATCCCATGCCAGCACTCAAAGAAATACTCCATTGGATCAGTATTTAAGTAAAATCAGTAAAGTGTGATTCCTGCTCCTACAGCCAGGGGGCACTGCAGTACAGCGAGGCCTTCCAGCTCAGCCTGTTTCTGCAGCAGGAGGAGGAGCTCCCGCCAATCAGCGTCTTCCTGCATCACATGACCAGTATGATGAGGAAATTCAGCTTCAGCAAACAGCCCTGTGTCGTCCGTCTGTTGAAGGTACACACTCTGTGCTGAGGCTGAAAGTACACACTCTGTGCTGAGGCTTAAAGTACACACTCTGTGCTGAGGCTGAAAGTACACACTCTGTACTTACACTGAGGGTAAACACTCTGTGCTGAGGCTGAAAGTACACACTCTGTGCTGAGGCTTAAAGTACACACTCTGTGCTTACGCTGAGGGTAAACACTCTGTGCTGAGGCTGAAAGTACACACTCTGTGCTTACGCTGAGGGTAAACACTCTGTTCTGAGGCTTAAAGTACACACTCTGTGCTTACGCTGGGGGTAAACACTCTGTGCTGAGGCTGAAAGTACACACTCTGTGCTTACGCTGAGGGTAAACACTCTGTGCTGAGGCTGAAAGTACACACTCTGTGCTGAGGTTTAAAGTACACACTCTGTGCTTACGCTGAGGGTAAACACTCTGTGCTGAGGCTGAAAGTACACACTCTGTGCTAAAGCTGAGGGTAAACACTCTGTGCTGAGGCTGAAAGTACACACTCTGTGCTTACGCTGAGGGTAAACACTCTGTGCTGAGGCTGAAAGTACACACTCTGTGCTGAGGCTTAAAGTACACACTCTGTGCTTACGCTGAGGGTAAACACTCTGTGCTGAGCTGAAGGTAAATACTCTGTGCTGTGAGTGTGTGTGAGTGTGTGAGTGTGTGCATTTGGGTTTGTGATCATGTGTGTATGTGTGGTCCCTTCCTGCCCCCAGGCACACACATGGAGCATGCTGGGAAGGCTGATGAAGGCCCTGCGCTGGGAGGATGAGGGCTCTCTGTCCAATCAGAGCAGGAGAGCCAAGCTGCTGTCCCTGGCCACCGAGCTGCGCCACCCCCCTGCTGAGCAGCACGCACTCCGCCTCTTTCACTTCTGGATGGCGAAGGAGGGGCAGCACTCGTGAGACCCCTGAATTACTGGGACGGGATGGGACGGGGTGGGACAGGATGGGACGGGATGGGACGGGATGGGATGGGATGGGGTGGGATGGGATGGGACGGGATGGGACGGGATGGGACGAGACGGAACGGGATGGGAAGGGATGGGACAGGATGGGACGGGATGGGACGGGACGGGACGGGATGGGTTGGGCGGGGGTGGGATGGGACGGGATGGGACGGGACAGGATGGGTTGGGCGGGGGTGGGATGGGACGGGATGGGACGGGATGGGACGGGATGACTTGGGCGGGGGTGGGATGGGACGGGATGGAATGGGATGGGACGGGATGGGACGGGATGGGACGGGCGGGGGGGGATATGGCCAACAATCATTATATCCTGTATCATGAAATTCATCAAGAGAATGCACCATCTACCGAAACCACTGTTTACAGAGGAGAAACTGAGGATTCCCCACAGCAAAAACAAGGAAATACACACATGATGAAAGCCATGTGGGAATGAATGCCAAACTCTCATTACGTGCACACACAATGTCTGTTTGTCTGTGACAGCACACTGGTTTATGCTGTGCTGCGTGTGTGTGTATGTGTGTATGTGTGTGTGAGTGTGTGTATGTTGGTCTGTGTTGTGTGTGTGTGTGTGTGTGAGTGTGTGTATGTGCATGTGTGTGTTGGTCTGTGCTGTGTGTAAGAGGTGTGTTTTGGCGCAGGTTGCCGCGGACGCTGCGAACGCTGGTGTACCGTGAGGGGATCAGGAGAGGGGGCAGTGCGGAGTGGAGCTTCCTGCTGCAGAGATACAGGGAGAGCAGCAATGCAGCGCAGCGGACGGCCATGCTGGCGGCTCTCTGCCACACCTCCAACCGCAGCAACGCCACCTGGCAAGCACCACCTCTGCCCCGCCCCAGCAAGCACTCCTGTCACCCAGCAAGCTCCGCCCCCACAATGCACTGCAAGCCACGCACCTACATTGCCCTGCTCTATGTACTTCAGGGTCATGGGCTGTCAAACTGTCATGCCCTTGGCTGTAGTAATCAGACACTCATTACAGGCTGTGCTATTGTCATTAGGAAAGTGCATAAGTAACGCACCTTGTGTGTATCTGTGTGTATCATAGTCAAGGACTGGTGTGTGTGTGTCTGTGTGTGTGTGGGTAGTAACTCTGTGTGTTGCAGGTTGCTGCAGGCCGCTTTGCTGAACACTCAGATTAAGACCCAAGACTTAACGCTGATTGTGTCACAGCTGGCCCGCCGCTACAGGACCAATCATCTGACCTGGGCCTTTCTGCAACGCAACTGGGATACACTGCTCACTAAGTACACTTAACCAAGATAACATGACTACACACTAACACAAACAGAAAACTGCACACCAAGTATGACTAAGGCATGCACACATTCCATGTGAACACACACACACACACACACACACGGCTGTCTATCACTTAACCAGATTTTTACTGACCTCAGTTATGAAAAAAACTAGGTTATAAATTGTACTTAGTGATTTAGTAAACATTATTTATGAATTACAACACCCCATAGTGTGGTTGTATGAGCTTCTGTCACTCACAGGGCAAAGCGAAGCCTAATCAGTCGTTCTCCACACCATAGCAAAGCATCCTAGCATTGTGATACTTGTATTTGCTGAGAGATCTGGCAAACGCAGCGCTGCTAACAGGCCGGCAAACACAGCGCTGCTAACAGGCTTAATGGGATTTAATCAGAGGCAGCAGCCTGAGGCTAACGCTCTCCATTCAGGATCCTCCCTTCATTTAGCTGTGCTGGGCGGAGATAAGGTGATGAAGTTGCTGTCATCAAGGGTGTAACTTTGGTTTGAACATGGGGGGGTGAATATTTTTCATTCATCATGATGCTATGATTATTTTGGGGGATTGTATTGGCCAGTTTTGATTATTGGTGGGGTTACAACCCCCCCCCCCCCCCATGGTTGTTATACCTGCTGTTCTCCCCACTTTGATCTCCGAGGTGATAGGATTACTACATTCCCATAGACACACTGGAGGTCTTTCCCTTTGTCAGCAAAGTAGGTTAACACTTCAGTAATCATCCTTTGTTTAACCATATGAGTCTGTTTGAGAGTGACATGTGGTCTCAGAGAACCTTAGATACACACCTAGTTATGATAAGATTAGTTGACATCGTTCTCTTGAATTATACCAAATATATAAACAAAAACAGCTTTATAAATATTGTCATCAATTGCATTCCACATACATACTAATACTCAAACTCACACACATGCACACACAAAAGTTTTTGCTACCTCTGCTGCAGGGGACAGTGTGATTTCATCCTCTGCTCTCTGCATGTTTGTGATCAGGTTCTCTTTAGGATCACCCTTCCTGTCCGGAGTTGTGACTGCTATTACATCACAGTTTTATTCACAAAAGAAGTACAATGAGGTAAGTACAACCCAACAGCACACAGCCCGGGGGCAAACTAGGTGACTCATGGAGGGGGGTGGGGGGTGGGGGGGGGGGGGTCACAAGATGTGAGCTTCTGCAACAGATACATCAAATTCTAATTTTAGGACTGAAACCTGTTTCTCCAAATAAAGTAACATACAACTGCAATTAGGTCACATGGAGTAGATTTATTAACCTATAAAGCTATCTAAAAACATAATACAAACTTTTTTTTTGTAATTTTTAAACACTATGACTGTAATAACTGTAATTAATAATGCATCGTACTGAAATGTTTTGGCTCTAGCAGAAGGGAGACAGTGATTTCCATGTTAAGAACAAAGAGATGAGTGTCCATGCAATTTCAATGGGATCAAATTATCTGAAACACACCAACTCTGATACACAAGAACTCTGAAACACACCAACTCTGTCACCACATGTGGACCTACACGTGGGCAGTCAGGCGAAAAAATTGAATATGATGTAAAATTCAGAGTAGGCCTTTTGAGTGCACTGTATTAACACATCTGTGGCTACAGTCTGATGCGGCCTGTACCTGTCCCCCGCAGGTGTATGACTTCTTCATCACTCAGAGAGGGCTTGGTCACCTGTCCCTGGTCCGGCAATCCTTGGAGATGATCGAGGTCAACATCTGGTGGCTTCAGACGCACTCCAAAGCCATCCAGGCATGGTTACAGAAGAAATACCCCCACATCTTCAGCGCGTACCCCTACTGCAAGAGAGAGCTCACCTACCGCTTCACCTGGGCAACCACAGTGCACATTCAGGCTTAGGCTCCACACTCTGAGCGCCAGGTCTCAACCGGCCCGAGGAAGAAGCTAGAGTACAGCAGGAATGGGCTGCTGTCTAATGTGGGGAAATTACACTCCAAGCAATTACAGTAATGATCAGTCACACATGTAAAAGGAGATTTTACTTTATTGCAAATGAACCTTAGACAATTCACAATGTTGAGAGGAAATCGTAATCTTCAAAAACCCCTTCAATCTCTATGGCAAATGATTAATAATTATTATATATAGTTAATGACCATTATTTATGATTCAGCTTTTGAATATAGCACATCTCTAAGGAGCTCAGTCTTCACGTATATTCACAGAAAACTCAGATAGTAATGTTATTATGACCTCTGTATTTCACACATCTGACAGAATGAAATGGTTGTGTTTGTGTTTTATTGTATATTTTAAGATCAGAAACAGCAAACCATCAAGCAAAACACTCAGCAACCTGCTCCTGCTCCGAGGACATGTTGAATTGAAGTGTGAGCCTGTTTTAAAATACTGCTTTTATCTTCATTGTCTCAATGTAAGCAATAATAAAGCTCTCCACATGGCTAACGAGTCCCACAACTGCGCAGCCCTCCCCATCCTTGACTGCAAAATGCTCCTTTTGGTTTGGTGTAGAAATACAGCGTTTTAATAAAGAATTGTTGAATTTCAAATATCGGTCATAAAGTCAGAATGCTTGTGAACATACTTTGTTGTTTAATAAAACAACATATCACAATTAGAGGAAGGCATTCTTGACCCTTTTTCCACCGTTTGCGCACACTGTACTGCCTTGGACAGTCAAACGCGCCCTTCACAGTTGGCTAACACTGGCAAAGAAGGTCTCGGTGGCTGGTTGACAGAGGAACGAGCTTAAAGCAGGACGTTTTTTCATACCATATAGAATTTCAATACATAGTTTAATCGTAACTATGATTACAGTGTCAAATGTGTTCAATTAAATCACACTCCACTGAGCAGACTACGATCAAGGGCGACTCACTCAACGGCGATTTAACCCCATTGTTCACATTTTCGCGTGAAAATGTGGGCCCACGGCCACGCCTTTCCCACAAGTAACCAGCCATATTGCCGGGATCTGCCAAACCTTGCTTTAGTTTCAGGTGTAGTGATGATTAGGAGGTTTGAGTGTAAAAGTAAAAAACATCAGCTCAAAATGTTTTTGCGAACTCATTTCTAATGTTTGTCGTACAGGTGCCAGGTAAACGAGATCTGGCCAATAAATAAGGATTTCGGGAGAGACATTTAGTGTGTGGCATACAGGAATCACGAGCAGCACGTCTTATTCGCCTGGCCCTTAACGAGGTGTCCGTACACGTATTATATTGCATTTTTCTGTCTGTTTTGCGCACATTTTCCAAACGTTTGTTATAGTTTATTGATAGTTTAATTTTCTGCTTCACTCACAACATGCTAATTCCTGTGAGTTCTACACCAGGGGATATGGATAGGACGGATCTTCAGAGGTTGTTCTCGGCGTGTGATGTAAATAAATCGGGTAGGATCGAATATGATGACTTCATAGTGGTTTGCAAGGAGCTCAGCGTTCCCTCCGGCGACGTGCAGACGTTATTCTGCAGGTTCGATCAAGATGGAGACGGATGCATAGACTTCAGCGACTTCTCGGAGAGGTTTAACGAGGTGTCTGAAAGGCTGGACTTGGCTTCTTTCGGCGACACTCAGGACCAGAAAAGCGCTTGGGACCAATTTTTGGAGAGGATGAATGGCGAGGTTTGTTTTCTGGGAAGGTAAGACTTGCTCAACACTCAGTCTGATGTGTTTTATGTTTATTTAGGCTTATTTAGATTTGACCATGACTAAGTTTAATTTAGCACTTAAGAGATTAATAAAAAAAAAGTCACAGTATGTAGGGATTTAAAAATATATTAAATATAATTTTCTCTTGGACACATTTAATGGGGCATGACAGATGATTTACTTGATGTAGCTTTGTCAGATATGTTTTCATGTTATATATTTCTCTTGTTGGTTTGAGAACTTTTAGTCTGAGAGGTCTTTCCGCAGAGCATGCGTTCGCTTTCAGAATGCTGCCACAGTGGCTGCTTTTGCAAGAGTTTAATTTGAAATGTCTTAATCATGGCCCCACAGCTGAAACCAATCAAGCCCTGTACGCAAAATACTTGGGAAAACTGGCCATAGAAAGCTATCTGTGAACAGTGGAAAGGCCCGAGACACAGAATAAGACCATGATGAAATGCATCCAATGTTCTGAGGCTGATTCAGGCAGAAAAAGATGGAGAACTCCAGTTCAGTCCAGGGATCCACTGTATGCTGGTTTATGATAAAGCCAATCTCCTAAGGTCATATATCACAGAGTCATGCCTGTGTAAGATCTTTCAGAATTTCCCAGTGTATTTGAACACAGTTGAGGTTTGGCTTGTGTCCAGTGGGTCTATCAGTGGCCTGTGTCTATCAGTGGGAGCTGATAATGCCCCCCCCCCACCCTCCAGGACACGCGAGCAGCTGACGCACCTGTACCAGCGAATCCACGCCTCCGGCGATACCACCCTGCTGCGGAGGTATGAGGCTGTGATCGAGTCTCTGGAGGAAGAGAGCCGCGACCAGCGGCGCGAGAACCAGCAGCTGGCCAGGAGCCTGAGACGGTGTGTGTGTGTGGGGGTGGGGGGTGGAGTTAACCTGAGGTTTACTTATCATTCAGCCTCCTTTTAAACATTACTACATTCATGTATATGGCCGATTGGCTGGATGGGGGAGGTGTTAGCCAGTTGAAAGCAGCGATAAAGGCGAGTGATTGGTCAGTTGGAGGTGATGAAGGCATGTGATTGACAGGTTGGAGGAGGTTACTGCCCAGCAGCTGACTGAGCTGGAGGAGGACCTGCAGGAGCGGCTCGCCCACATGGAGAAAAAGGTGAAAGAGGAGGTGAGAGGAGGTGGGGAGCGGGGAGGGGGTCCTGCGTGCATGTGCCACTATGTATGGGCCCATTCTGAACCAAAGTGATCATGTGATGGAGGAGTGAGTGCTTAGTCAGGCTCTCCACTGCCCCCTACAGGCAGCCAGCATGCCTGCAGGGTTCAGCCAAGCGTTTGCCAAGAGACCAATGGATAGGCATGGTGCCTACATGCTGGTTATATCCAAGCATTTAAAGTCTTTAATTTTAGTGGCCCTTATTTTCTGCTTTGTTCTGAGGGGGCCCTCAGTTGTACACATCAGGGTGTGTGTCTCTCTCCAATTACTCAGGGGCGTTAGAGCCGGGGGGCTGGGCCTTTTCTCTGCCCCCAAACAGTGTGCCTCATATGGCCTAATCCGGCAGTAACAGACCGATTCAGAGTCATGTTTGTGCTCGCTCAGCCACACGGTTACAGAAAATAAGCTCTGATTGGGAAATGGAGGTGGAGGGGGTGGGGTTTTCCCTTTGGGATCAAAGAAAGCAGTTTTTCCATAGCCATTCACTTTACTGCCTCATTTACAGAAATGATGGTGTGAAATGTGCCAGACATGTATAAGACCCACATTTATTTTCCTAAGGCGATTAAAAGGTGAGAAAGGAATGGCCCCACAGCCCTGTGTCGCCATTTATGCTGCAGTCATGTGGCTCAGAGTGACATCACAGGGGGGCTGGCCAGACCACTGCCCTGGGCTCCATGGGTGAGGCAGTCTATTGGTGCAGCTGTGTGATTGGACACTGAGTGTGAGTAAAGACATGTGATTGGCTGTCCCAGTCGCAGGAGTGGCGCAGGCTCCGTGCAGAGGCTGCTGAGATGGAGCAGAGGCATGAGGGCGAGATGGCAGACCTGCAGGCCGCTGTGGAGCGACTGCGCAAGGTAAGAGATCACCCCTCCCCCCCAACACATACCGCTGTTTCAGCCTTCCCTCCAGCCTGCAGGAGCCCAAACACCTGGGAGACCAGCTACTCCACAGCTTCACTCCTCAGGTGTGATTCACACACAGAGCTGGATATACAGTGAGTGAATCTGTGATTCACACACAGAGCTGGGTGTTCGGTGAGTCAATCCATGTTACATTTGAAAAATCTCTTGGCTTAAAAACGTTTTTTAAAACACTCTTTCACCTCTACCTGCATAGTGTCTCACTGAAGCTCAACTTTTTCTGTTGATGTTTTTGTTGCTGTTGTTCCAATTGGATTTAGAGATTTTTCGTCCACTTAACACGCCTCTGGGAGTCAAAATCCCAGTTGTAACCATGGGAAAATTTTAAACTAATATCTGCCTCTGGAGGTCAAATTGTTTAGGTGTACCATGTGTGTGTTTCTGTACCGTGTGTGTGTGTGTGTGTGTGTGTGTTTCTGTACCATGTGTCTGTCTTTCTGTAACATGTGTGTGTTTCTTTCAAGCACTGCAGAAATAAGTTGTGTCTGTTAAATTGTAGCAGTGGGAAGCAGAATGTGATTTTCTGATGGGGGGCGAATGCAGGAATGACATGAATGGTGTTTACAGCAGGGCTCTGGAGCAGTCCTGAGTAACCCTGCTGCTTTCCTTTGGCATGTTTCTGAGGCCCTCACGTGCACACATTGTTGTTTTTTTGCAGTGGGGAGTTAGCCGTTCAGTGCCATTGAGTGCATGCTGGGATTAACGCTGCTGACCTTTGGCACGCAGTGTGCGCGTGTGTGTGTGAGAGAGAGAGAGTGAGAGAGTGTGTGGTTTGTGCTCTTTCATAACCATAGACATTATCCTGACAGAGACTTGCTTGCTGTCAGTCTGTGTCTTTATACATTAAGTGAATACCTACCATGCGCTTAATTAGCTGAATAACCAATCATTAACAGATATGACTGTCATAGAATTTTCTTTACAAACTTGTGGGTTTTCTTATGTGTACTCGTTATCAGAATTGGTATACAAATGTAGCCAATTCTTTGCCAGAAGTCTCAGAATAATGGCAATGAAAATATTGGTTAATATTTCTGATTATCTGATGTTCCAGTGCTCACGAGAAGGATTTTTGCCATATAAAGCTTTCACCAAAGTGAAGTTGGTTTGCTTGTCATTTTTATTTATAATGTACTTGTAAATTTAATGTAGAGTTGTGTTCAAAGGTAGTGGTCTACACTGTTAATGAATGATTTAAATGGAGAGTTGCCTGTTCTTTGAAATGATTCCGCTGATCTTTGCTTGTTTAAGCCCTTAGTCATTTACATTATCATGATGTAGAATTAGCCCACAGCTTTGTGATTGCCAGCGGATTACTCTACTTAGGGACATGTTTGCTAATGAGGCAAAGCGAATGAAAGGGCTGAGGTGACTCAGTGGTGTAAAGGTAAGGGATCCCAGTGATCAGTGCCATTACCCACATACCCTGAGCCCTCCGCCCTGAAAGTTAAATTCGTCTCCTCCTTTCCTCCACATATTTTCGGCATACTTCCGGGGTAGGAAAGGAGGAGACGAGAAAAAGTATTGGAACGCAGCCTTACAGTGTGAGGGTCACTATCACAGGCTCTGATTGGTTCCCATGTGAAGTGGGAGGGTCACTATCACAGGCTCTGATTGGTCCCCATGTGCAGTGGGAGGGTCACTATCACAGGCTCTGATTGGTCCCCTTGTGCAGTGGGAGGGTCACTGTCACAGGCTCTGATTGGTTCCCAGGCACAGTGGGAGGGTCACTATCAGAGTTTTCTTTTCTCAGCATCAAGAGGATTCCTGGCGCACACACTCCAGGATGGATGTGTACCATTTGAAAAGCCAGATTCGAGAGATGGCACTGGTACGTGGGGGACCGCCAAGAAAACCACAGGGATGCTCATCTCTTTCACCCCTCTCTCTTTCACCCCTCTTTATTTATTGGCAGAGCAACAGGAGCAGTATTGTCAAAGCATGAACAATGTGAATTGGAAGATGTCCTAACTCTGCCATATAGTAGGTTATCGAACACAGAGTTCTCGTCCGTTAAGCTGATTGGTCAGCCAGCCTTCCGGGTGATGCCGATATTCATGAATCAACAAAGTTTATTAGACTGTTCAGACATTTTAACATCTTTGCACTTTCCACTAACCAAACCCTGAGACACAAGTGCAGGTTATGAGGGGCAGAGCTGACGCTAGCCGGTAATGCCATTGAGTGAGGGTGTGTGTGACCGTGAAGTTCAGAAATGCAACTGCCATTGCTTTAGCCAGCGGAAAGACCCCTCCAGTTTGTTTAAAACGGGTTAAGACTACTTGTTTGGGTGTTAAGTGATTCTGTGGATGGATCTGCTTTAGAGGGGCGGTTTGGAATGACCCCTGCCAAAAATAACAGAAGTGCCTATTAAAGAGAGTTATAGAAGAAGAACTCGTTTTGTGCCTGAGACAAAGTAATGGATATAGAGAAAGGTTCTGTCCCATATTCCTTTAGCATACAAACATGTATGTCCCCCTACTCTTCCTCTCCTCTTCCTCCCTCAGGAGAGTGATGAACTGCGACGGTCTCTGCTCAGAGCTCAGGGGAATATCTGCATCCTGCAGACAGAGGTGGAAAAGCTGAGCAGTAGGCACGCTAACGAGCGTGCTAATGGGCAGGGTGACTCTGGGCCAGAGAGCAGCAGGTGAGAACGCAAGGAAGGGGCAGCCATTTTGTTTCTAATGCACATGTATGATGACGCTAACGTCCTTCCCTTCTGCTCAGGGAGGAGGGGCTGCAGAGCGAGCTGGCAGACTGCCCGGCCTACTCCAGCCGGATCCAAGTCCTCCAGTGAGTCCATGAGCCAAAGGCCGCTGTAGGGCGTCAGTTTCTCCACAGAGCTAACAGCTACCATACACTGCTCCTGTCTCTCCTCAAAGCTAACGGCTACCATACACTGCTTCAGTTTCTCCACAGAGCTAACAGCTACCATACACTGCTCCTGTCTCTCCTCAAAGCTAACGGCTACCATACACTGCTTCAGTTTCTCCACAGAGCTAACAGCTACCATACACTGCTCCTGTCTTTTCTCAGAGCTAACAGCTACCATACACTGCTCCTGTCTTTTCTCAGAGCTAACAGCTACCATACACTGCTCCTGTCTCTCCACAGAGCTAACGGCTACCATACACTGCTCCTGTCTCTCCACAGAGCTAACAGCTACCATACACTGCTCCTGTCTCTCCACAGAGCTAACGGCCACCATACACTGCTCCAGTCTCATTGCAGAGTTAACAGCGACCATACACTGCTCCAGTCTCATTGCAGAGCTAACGACTAATGTACAACCATGCATTATTCATGACAGGTTTGACTGAATGTGGTTTGTAACTTGTTAATCTAGAATCTTATAGACAGTTAAAATAAGCATGCTGGAAATCAGGCTGGACAGTCTGTCCAGAGAGGCGTGGTGAGCGTGTCTGCGCGTGTCTGCATGTCCGTGTGTCTGCATGTGTAAGGTGGTCCCTCTCCTTCGCAGGGAGATGAACCAGAAGCTGCACGACCGCAGTGATGGCCTTGGCTCCGCCCTCTCCCGCAGGGGGTCAGGAAAATGGAGGGTAAGTTTTGTTCGGCCTCAGTTTCAGCCTTTCTGCTCTTGCTGTGTGGGTTCGCTTTGGCACTCGCTGCCGACCTGTGGGGCCCATCTCAGGTAGTACGTACTGTAAGCTGAAGTAAGGGCTTTGAGTGTACTGTGGTACTCATTGTGTGCTACAAGTCACTTAAGGGGATAAAAATGTAGTAATTTTAAAAATGAACACTGTTAAACATCTGGCATTTGAATGACTAGATGCTCGCCTCTATAGATTGTCCCAAACGATGAGGATCACCTACGGAAACTGAAACCTATTCGTCAAAGTACACTGAACTACAGCAGGTAAACATCAATCCGCTAACACACTTATTTACTCTGGACAAGCTTGGTTACTCAGCTATTCTTCTGCTGCTCAGCCACCTCACAAGGCTTAGAGCCATGTTTGCTGTAGCACAACAGTAAGGGATCTGAGCTGGTAACTCAGGGGCTGCGAGTCCAGCTCCTAGGCAGGGTGATGCTGTTCCGTTCTTGAGTAATTAGCCTTACGTGCATCGTTTCAGTAAGTATCCAGTGGAGTAAAAAAAAAAAAAAAAAAAGCTGTCAAAGGTGGTCTAAGAGAGTCTATTTAATGCCTGAAATGTGATGTAATATGTTTCATTCTGGAGCCTGATGTTTTTGCTGTGTGTTTAAGAGTGAGCGTTGCATCTATCTGGACTAGAGTCACATCCAGTGCCTCCATGATCCAGACTAAATCTGGAGGAATATCTGGTGTTCTGGGCCGAGAGTTCTGGCAGGCTGTGCTGCTGCAGAGGAGGCCTTCAATGTACGCGTCATGCGGTGAGCGTTCTTGCCTCTGTGGTTTCCTAAGCTTTGCTAACGAAGATGAAGTCCCGGCTGCAGAGTCAGGTGACACAGGGAGCTCGCGCACGGCCACGTGGGTGGAGTCGTACCTGGACAGTGGCCTCTCTCTGACGGGGGATGCGAATGTGGCGGACAGCTCAAGCAGCGAGTACGACAGTGATGATAGCCAGGACTCTGTGGACACACCCCCCCACAGCTTCATCTCCTACGATGTGGAGGTGAGACGGGGATCTGTTTGATCTGAGTGATGGGTTGCCATATTGAGACCAGACCTTCACAGAAATGCTTGAATACAAAATAACAGTTCTTCAAACACTTTTGCAGAAAGATAATTAAAAGCAACAAAGCAATTGAGTGACACATGGGGAGTTTCCTTACCAATTAGAAAGGTCTTTTTTTTTCTTTTTTGTTGAATTTTGTCATTATGAGATGTTTCATGTAACTCATGCATGCATTACATCATGTGACTCTGGCTCCACCCCCCTTTTTTTAACCTGTGAATGTCTGAGTCTCTGTGTCCCTATTGGCCAGTTAGGGTCTGAGTCTCTGTGTCCCTATTGGCAGGGATCAGACTTGAGATCAGAAGGGACTGTTTCCATGGCAGCCAGCATGTGCAGCTCTGTTTCTTCTACACGAAGACGTCTGTCGGCTTTTCAGGTGACACAGTTAAACTGCATTTGTATCTCACCTGTGCTAAGCCTAAGTGTACCGCTTGTGCTACATTAACCCTACATTACACATAAATACACATAGATTACACATAAATATACATGTGATAACAGGGAACCGCAGCTCGCTAAGAGACAAGTACAAATGCAGTTATGTAAACTGCAAATCAGAGCACAGAAATGGTTATGTAATGTAAGTGGTGGTCAGGGTGGGGCGGTGTGGGTCAGGGGTGGTGTTGGGGGTCGGGGGTGAGGGCGGGCCGGTGCGGGTCGGGGGCGAGGGCGGGCCGGTGCGGGTCGGGGCTGGGCGGTGCGGGTCGGGGGCGAGGGCGAGGGCGGGCCGGTGCGTGTTGGGGGCCGGGCGGTGCGGGTCGGGGGCGAGGGCAGGGCGGGGCGGTGTGGGTCAGGGCGAGGGCGGTGCGGGTCAGGGGCGAGGGTGGGGCGGCGCGGGTCGGGGGTGAGGGCGGGGCGGCGCGGGTCGGGGGCGAGGGCGGGGCGGTGTCTGGGCCTCACTGGATCATGGCTGGTTCTGACCCGTAGGAGGTGGATGAGGCTGTTGCAGACCCTGAGGAGTGTGTTCCCGTGTACCGGCTGGTTCTGGCGGGAGACGCAGGGTCGGGGAAGTCCAGTTTCCTGCTGCGGCTGAGTCTGAACGATTTCAGGATGGACATGCAGACGACGCTCGGTAATGACTCCTCTCAGAGCTCTGCGCCTCATCTGTGCGCTTCTTACGCAGCGCCGTTTACTTCTGAGAGCCACAGGATGCTGTGGGCTTTGCCACTCAGCATAACCATCATCCACTTAATAGACCACTTAATGACTGATTTTACTCAAGCACGCACTCATAAAAGGGAAACGGGTTAGGGTCACACAGATAGGGGGCACTGTGACTCCGCTCATTCTGCAGTGGCCTGAGTGAGATTCCAGCTGAAGCTGCCAGCTGCTGATGCTACAATGTGTTCCATGAAGTTTTTATGCTCCCTTTTTTCAGGAGTGGATTTTCAGGTAAAGAAAATGCTGGTGGATGGAGAGAGGACTGATCTACAGATCTGGGACACTGCTGGGCAAGAGAGGTACATGTGTTGGCCAGTAGGGGGCACCGTGCAGTCACCTGCTGAGGCAGGTGTACAGTAGAGTGTGCCATTGACATTGCTTTTGGATACAATTAACACTCTGTCCCTCTCTCCCCCTCTCTCCTGCTCTCTCCCCCTCTCGTTACCTGTTCTCCGGCAGGTTCCGTAGTGTTTCCAGGTCGTACTTTCGCAAAGCCCAGGGAGTGCTTCTGCTTTATGATGTCACCTCTGAGAGGAGCTTTCTCAACGTGCGAGACTGGATGGACCAGATACAGGTACGATGCAGCGTGCGTGCGTTTGTGAGCGTGCGTGCGTGTGTGAGTGCGCGTGCGTGTGTGAGCGAGCGCGCGTGTGTGAGCGAGCGCGCGTGTGTGAGCGAGCGCGCGTGTGTGAGTGCGCGTGTGAGCGAGCGCGCGTGCGTGCGTGTGTTTGTGTGTGCGCACTTGCACATGTATGTGTGAGGTAGGACGGGGGCAGGTGCTTGCTTACTGTGACCAGTCGGCAGTAGGGCGGAGGTGCAGTAGGGGAGAGGTGCAGTAGGGCATGGTGAGACTGGCCTAGTGGTTAGAGAGTCCAGAAACAGCACAGACTGATGATAAACACAAGCTGTGCGGTGTTTAGCAGAGCAGCTGTCCCTCTGCTTCCTGACTGGGCGACTGCTCAGGGTGACACTGATTTTTCCACACCTCACTCCCTGCTTCCTGTTACACCGGCTCTGCTCTCCTCAGGAGTGTGCGCAGGAGTGCATCCCCATGTGTGTGATCGGGAACAAGGCCGACCTGCGAGCGGGGCAGCCCGAGGGCACCTGTGTGAGCACCGCACACGGGGAGCGGCTTGCCAGGGTGAGACGGCCTCTTTTACAGTACATTTACATCACATATATGCTGCACTGTGCTATGTACTCTGCACTACATTTACATCACATATATACTGCACTGTGCTATGTACTCTGCACTACATTTACATCACATATATACTGCACTGTGCTATGTACTCTGCACTACATTTACATCACATATATGCTGCACTGTGCTATGTACTCTGCACTACATTTACATCACATATATGCTGCACTGTGCTATGTACTCTGCACTACATTTACATCACATATATACTCCACTGTGCTATGTACTCTGCACTACATTTACATCACATATATACTGCACTGTGCTATGTACTCTGCACTACATTTACATCACATATATGCTGCACTGTGCTATGTACTCTGCACTACATTTACATCACATATATGCTGCACTGTGCTATGTACTCTGCACTACATTTACATCACATATATACTGCACTGTGGTATGTACTCTGCACTACATTTACATCACATATATGCTGCACTGTGCTATGTACTCTGCACTACATTTACATCACATATATACTGCACTGTGCTATGTACTCTGCACTACATTTACATCACATATATACTGCACTGTGCTATGTACTCTGCACTACATTTACATCACATATATACTGCACTGTGCTATGTACTCTGCACTACATTTACATCACATATATGCTGCACTGTGCTATGTACTCTGCACTACATTTACATCACATATATGCTGCACTGTGCTATGTACTCTGCACTACATTTACATCACATATATACTACACTGTGCTATGTACTCTGCACTACATTTACTTTACACCATTTACACTGCACTACATTTACATCACATATATACTGCACTGTGCTATGTACTCTGCACTACATTTACATCACATATATGCTGCACTGTGCTATGTACTCTGCACTACATTTACTTTACACTATTTACACCACACTACATTTACATCACATATATACTGCACTGTGCTATGTACTCTGCACTACATTTACATCACATATATGCTGCACTGTGCTATGTACTCTGCACTACATTTACATCACATATATGCTGCACTGTGCTATGTACTCTGCACTACATTTACATCACATATATACTGCACTGTGCTATGTACTCTGCACTACATTTACATCACATATATACTGCACTGTGCTATGTACTCTGCACTACATTTACATCACATATATACTGCACTGTGCTATGTACTCTGCACTACATTTACATCACATATATGCTGCACTGTGCTATGTACTCTGCACTACATTTACATCACATATATACTGCACTGTGCTATGTACTCTGCACTACATTTACTTTACACTATTTACACCACACTACATTTACATCACATATATACTGCACTGTGCTATGTACTCTGCACTACATTTACATCACATATATGCTGCACTGTGCTATGTACTCTGCACTACATTTACTTTACACTATTTACACCACACTACATTTACATCACATATATACTGCACTGTGCTATGTACTCTGCACTACATTTACATCACATATATGCTGCACTGTGCTATGTACTCTGCACTACATTTACATCACATATATACTGCACTGTGCTATGTACTCTGCACTACATTTACATCACATATATACTGCACTGTGCTATGTACTCTGCACTACATTTACATCACATATATGCTGCACTGTGCTATGTACTCTGCACTACATTTACATCACATATATACTGCACTGTGCTATGTACTCTGCACTACATTTACATCACATATATGCTGCACTGTGCTATGTACTCTGCACTACATTTACATCACATATATACTGCACTGTGCTATGTACTCTGCACTACATTTACATCACATATATACTGCACTGTGCTATGTACTCTGCACTACATTTACATCACATATATACTGCACTGTGCTATGTACTCTGCACTACATTTACATCACATATATACTGCACTGTGCTATGTACTCTGCACTACATTTACATCACATATATGCTGCACTGTGCTATGTACTCTGCACTACATTTACATCACATATACTGCACTGTGCTATGTACTCTGCACTACATTTACATCACATATACTGCACTGTGCTGTGTACTCTGCACTACATTTACATCACATATACTGCACTGTGCTATGTACTCTGCACTACATTTACATCACATATACTGCACTGTGCTATGTACTCTGCACTACATTTACATCACATATATGCTGCACTGTGGTATGTACTCTGCACTACATTTACATCACATATATACTGCACTGTGCTATGTACTCTGCACTACATTTACATCACATATATGCTGCACTGTGCTATGTACTCTGCACTACATTTACATCACATATATGCTGCACTGTGCTATGTACTCTGCACTACATTTACATCACATATATACTGCACTGTGCTATGTACTCTGCACTACATTTACATCACATATATACTGCACTGTGCTATGTACTCTGCACTACATTTACATCACACATATACTGCACTGTGCTATGTACTCTGCACTACATTTACTTTACACTATTTACACCACACTACATTTACATCACATATATACTGCACTGTGGTATGTACTCTGCACTACATTTACTTTACACTATTTACACCACACTACATTTACATCACATATATGCTGCACTGTGCTATGTACTCTGCACTACATTTACATCACATATATGCTGCACTGTGCTATGTACTCTGCACTACATTTACATCACATATAGCACTGCACTGTGCTATGTACTCTGCACTACATTTACAGAGCAGCTATACTGCACTGTCCTACTGTACGACTGCACTGACATTTACTTTACACTATTTACTCCCACTACCTGTTACATCACATATCTCCTGCACTGTGCTATGTAGTGCATCCCCATGTGTGTGATCGGGAACAAGGCCGACCTGCGAGCGGGGCAGCCCGAGGGCACCTGTGTGAGCACCGCACACGGGGAGCGGCTTGCCAGGGTGAGACGGCCTCTTTTACAGTACATTTACATCACATATATGCTGCACTGTGCTATGTACTCTGCACTACATTTACATCACATATATACTGCACTGTGCTATGTACTCTGCACTACATTTACATATATACTGCACTGTGCTATGTACTGCACTACATTTACATCACATATATGCTGCACTGTGCTATGTACTCTGCACTACATTTACATCACATATATGCTGCACTGTGCTATGTACTCTGCACTACATTTACATCACATATATACTGCACTGTGCTATGTACTCTGCACTACATTTACATCACATATATGCTGCACTGTGCTATGTACTCTGCACTACATTTACATCACATATATGCTGCACTGTGCTATGTACTCTGCACTACATTTACATCACATATATACTGCACTGTGCTATGTACTCTGCACTACATTTACATCACATATATGCTGCACTGTGCTATGTACTCTGCACTACATTTACATCACATATATGCTGCACTGTGCTATGTACTCTGCACTACATTTAAATCACATATATACTACACTGTGCTATGTACTCTGCACTACATTTACTTTACACTATTTACACCACACTACATTTACATCACATATATACTGCACTGTGCTATGTACTCTGCACTACATTTACATCACATATATGCTGCACTGTGCTATGTACTCTGCACTACATTTACATCACATATATACCTGCACTGTACTATGTACTACTGCACTACTATTTACTCTGCACTATTTACATCACATACATACTGCATATGTACTCTGCACTACATTTACATCACATATATGCTACACTGTGCTATGTACTCTGCACTACATTTACATCACATATATGCTGCACTGTGCTATGTACTCTGCACTACATTTACATCACATATATACTGCACTGTGCTATGTACTCTGCACTACATTTACATCACATATATGCTGCACTGTGCTATGTACTCTGCACTACATTTACATCACATATATGCTGCACTGTGCTATGTACTCTGCACTACATTTACATCACATATATACTGCACTGTGCTATGTACTCTGCACTACATTTACATCACATATATGCTGCACTGTGCTATGTACTCTGCACTACATTTACATCACATATATACTGCACTGTGCTATGTACTCTGCACTACATTTACATCACATATATACTGCACTGTGCTATGTACTCTGCACTACATTTACATCACATATATGCTGCACTGTGCTATGTACTCTGCACTACATTTACATCACATATATACTGCACTGTGCTATGTACTCTGCACTACATTTACATCACATATATACTGCACTGTGCTATGTACTCTGCACTACATTTACATCACATATATGCTGCACTGTGCTATGTACTCTGCACTACATTTACATTATATGCTGCACTGTGCTATGTACTCTGCACTACATTTACATCACATATATGCTGCACTGTGCTATGTACTCTGCACTACATTTACATCACATATATACTGCACTGTGCTATGTACTCTGCACTACATTTACATCACATATATACTGCACTGTGCTATGTACTCTGCACTACATTTACATCACATATATACTGCACTGTGCTATGTACTCTGCACTACATTTACATCACATATATGCTGCACTGTGCTATGTACTCTGCACTACATTTACATCACATATATACTGCACTGTGCTATGTACTCTGCACTACATTTACATCACATATACTGCACTGTGCTATGTACTCTGCACTACATTTACATCACATATATACTGCACTGTGCTATGTACTCTGCACTACATTTACATCACATATATACTGCACTGTGCTATGTACTCTGCACTACATTTACTTTACACTATTTACACCACACTACATTTACATCACATATATGCTGCACTGTGCTATGTACTCTGCACTACATTTACATCACATATATACTGCACTGTGCTATGTACTCTGCACTACATTTACATCACACATATACTGCACTGTGCTATGTACTCTGCACTACATTTACATCACATATATACTGCACTGTGCTATGTACTCTGCACTACATTTACATCACATATATACTGCACTGTGGTATGTACTCTGCACTACATTTACTTTACACTATTTACACCACACTACATTTACATCACATATATGCTGCACTGTGCTATGTACTCTGCACTACATTTACATCACATATATACTGCACTGTGCTATGTACTCTGCACTACATTTACATCACATATATACTGCACTGTGCTATGTACTCTGCACTACATTTACATCACATATATGCTGCACTGTGCTATGTACTCTGCACTACATTTACTTTACACTATTTACACCACACTACATTTACATCACATATATACTGCACTGTGCTATGTACTCTGCACTACATTTACATCACATATATACTGCACTGTGCTATGTACTCTGCACTACATTTACATCACACATATACTGCACTGTGGTATGTACTCTGCACTACATTTACATCACACATATACTGCACTGTGCTATGTACTCTGCACTACATTTACATCACATATATACTGCACTGTGGTATGTACTCTGCACTACATTTACTTTACACTATTTACACCACACTACATTTACATCACATGTACTCTGCACTACATTTACATCACACATATACTGCACTGTGCTATGTACTCTGCACTACATTTACATCACACATATACTGCACTGTGCTATGTACTCTGCACTACATTTACATCACATATATACTGCACTGTGCTATGTACTCTGCACTACATTTACATCACATATATACTGCACTGTGCTATGTACTCTGCACTACACATATATGCTGCACTGTGCTATGTACTCTGCACTACATTTACATCACATATATACTGCACTGTGCTATGTACTCTGCACTACATTTACATCACACATATACTGCACTGTGCTATGTACTCTGCACTACATTTACTTTACACTATTTACACCACACTACATTTACATCACATATATACTGCACTGTGCTATGTACTCTGCACTACATTTACATCACATATATACTGCACTGTGCTATGTACTCTGCACTACATTTACATCACATATATGCTGCACTGTGCTATGTACTCTGCACTACATTTACATCACATATATACTGCACTGTGCTATGTACTCTGCACTACATTTACATCGCATATATGCTGCACTGTGCTATGTACTCTGCACTACATTTACATCACATATATACTGCACTGTGCTATGTACTCTGCACTACATTTACATCACATATATACTGCACTGGGCTATGTACTCTGCACTACATTTACTTTACACTATTTACACCACACTACATTTACATCACATTTATACTACACCGCACTATTTACGCTATGTATTCACTTCTCTGTTTACACTGCATTTATACTTTATACTGCACTACATTTACACTGTTGATTCTACACTACATTTACACTATATTATTTATATAACATTTATATTGCACTGCACTACAGTTACATGCTAATGGATAACTTGAGTATCCTTCTGTATAAACTGCAGATGTACAATGCTCTGTTCTGTGAGACCAGTGCCAAAGAGGGAACCAACGTCGTGGAGGCCGTGCTCCATCTGGCCAGGTGAGTACCCAGGGGCGCTGCTTCACACTGAGAGGCCATTACACTGGCCAGGTATGTGCCCTGGGGTCTGCTGCAGTGCAAGGGACCCCAAAGGCAGAAATACGGGGCTCCTTACGGGAGGAGATGGTTATTTGCTGGTTGTGCTCCACAGAGAGGTGAAGAAGACAGCCAGTCTGAGGCGCACTCCAGAGCCGCAGCGGAGTCTCAACTTGGCGGATGAGCAGAAATCACTCATCAGCTGCTGTGGAGTTTAGCATCCCAGAGTTCCCCAGCAGGAAGTGACATCACCACAGTGCATTATGGGACAGAATCGGCACAAAAGTCATCCAAAGATTCAGTGGGTTCCTTACATTTTAATTTGTACTGGAAGAAACCTTTCCCTCATTCCTGTTACTCTTTCTCATCTTTTTGAGCTCACCATGTCTCAGTGAGCTCATTGAGAGGATTTCTGCTACCTCGTATGAAGGCACAGGTGAATTGTTTTCATACATGCTGCTTAATGTTTGGAAGTTGGTGACAGGTAGGGAAATATATAATGTGAAAGGCAAACACTGGTAGAAATGTTTTACTGATATTAATTTTTTAAGCATTTAAAATTTTAAGCATATATGTTTGTACAGATTTATTTTTCATGTTGGTGTGAATGATACACTTCGTGGAGTAACTTATTCTAAGTGTACAAGGATTTTTTTTTATCAATTAATAAAAATATTCCACAAATATTTTTAATCTGGACATGATTTAATTTATTAGATTGGCATGTCTAACTTAGAGGTTAACAATATTATTTAATATTTTAAATGAATTAAATATATTACACAGTTTATTAACAGCACTTAAGGTAAAATATTGTATCTAATTTACCTAAGTTAGTCTAATTGACATTAAAATCTCCAGTACAGTAGTCCTGCCATTGTCTTGCATTACATTAACTTTCTCAGGGATGGGGTACATGCAGCAGTACTGCTGATTATGACTAATATTTTTTTAAATTGTAATGTTACCAGCAGTCAGTCTGTCACAATTTTCAAATTCACATTTGTAATATTTTGTACAGTAAGAACATTTTCCACATAATTAAAAACTACATCTGTGTAGAGTGTTCTACACATTTATTAAATATATGTACCTATATTACACCAAAAATGATTTCAATTGAAAAAGTTTGTCGTATATATACAGTTAACATGCTCTCTATACATGTGCGAAAGCACGACTCCTGAGATTGGTAAGCTACTCGTAACGCACAGCAGTACTAAAAGAGGGGTGTAACAGGAAGTGCCACACTACTCCGTTAAGAGGTGTAATGGTCATGTTGCACTGCTCATTGTGAAAGGTGTGCCGGATAATCCCCATGTTACTCAGTGCAGTGTTTAAGACTGGTGTGCTGTGAAGTGACATTACACGAGTCAGTGTTAAACAGAAGTGTAACAGGCAGAGCCGTAGTACAGCAGTCCATGTAGTGTATCGGCAGTTCTGCAGTGCCCCATTCTCTGGTCTCTCTCTCCGTGCGATGTCAGAGGACTCTATCATTTACCTCAGAAAAGGAGCCATGTGCATCTGCTGCAGCAGAATTCCCACAATGCTTTTCCCCCAGCCGGTCATACGCTTTGAAACGCACTGCAGTCAGGTACTGTAGTTTGTGCTTCAGAGGGTGCGTTTCCACTCACTGATGAAGGACACAGGCTGTCAGCCAGGTGTCACACATCTCTAGCAGTCTCTAAATCTCCACATACGCTCAATATATGTGCCTCTGCTCATTTGACATTTGTTGTATATGAGTATACCAAAGTCACAAAGTTTCATAGTTTGAATATATTTTGGATAGCTTTAAACTGAATTTAAATTAAACTCACAGTTGGGAGCAAGCTCCTTGCTGTTCCTTCTCCCAGGCATGTTGGTTACTGCAGTCAGTGTGTTCCTCATCACCCACTTCAGAAGTCATTTCACATCCAACAGGATCCCTGCTGTGACTGTCTCTCAGCCAATCATACACCTTCTCACATGACCGTGCAATGTCAGTGGAGTCAGGTTCAGAAGGTGTGCCTTCGCTCACTGAGGAAGGAAAGGGTCAGTATCAGAGGGTGATCAGGATTCAACTGTAAGAGTTTAAAAACACTGGTACAAAAAACACAGAGATACTAGTACACTGGAGTTATGGCAGTTTCTACATAAAGCGATTTTCGTCACCATTTCTGATTCACTCAGTTTAATATTTAAATGTACCTGTGGGCTGTTGTAGCTCTATATATAGCTGTACTTCAGAAAATGCTGTGTTAGAAACGTGACCCTAACTTACTGTTGGGAGGGTGTGGGATGCTTCCTTCTTTGGTACATTCTTGTATCATCTGTTTCATTTTGATCATCATCAGAACCTCTCTTCTGTTCAACTCCCTTTCAAGTAAATCTTGAAGTCTTGAGAGTAAGATCTGTGTCTCTCTGTCGTCTTCCTGTGAAACAAATCCTCCTTCCAGTGTGTCGTCTCCCTCTCCCCCATGTAACGTATCGGATCCACTTCCAGAGCAAAGCCTGTCATCTCCTTTTGTCCTCTGCGTTTCACTGTCTGTTTCCTCTGGGTCGCTCTTTTCTTCCTGTGGACATCCAACAGCTCCACTTAAGCTGGTCTTCCTCAGCTTCTTGATTTCAGTCCTTCTGCTCCACTCCTTTTCAAACAACTTTATGAAATTATCAGGAGGTGGTACTTTATCTTGAAGTTGTGTCTGTGTCTTGCTGTTTGGCCCCTTCACAAAATCCAAACCCATTTTCTCCAATAGCTCATCTTCTCTCCTGTTCCAAATTTTATCAATAGTTCGCACCCTTTTTCTGCTTAGTTCTGAGTCCATCTGTGCTTCTGTACTGGGATCAGCTCCACTGATGTGTCTATCTGTCTCATCTATCTCTTTCACCATCTCACTATAAGAGTTACCACTCAAGTCAAATACACTGTTTCCTGCCACCATCTCCTCAATCTTCTCCAGCAGCTCTGTAACTTGGGTTCGATCTTCCTTCTTCATGTTGTTGAACACATGGTACCTGTTTCCACATTTCTCTATAACCCACTGGAGGGCTGGTCCTTCTCTCTCGATGTGCTGCTCGATGGTAGCTTTCCCTAGGCAGTCCCCCCAGGTGAACAGCACTATGGTGTGTCTCCACACTCCCTCACCTAGGTGCTTCATGTTGTCTCTGATTATTCTCCTCTGTTCTTCTTTAAATGACGTGTCTGCTGGAAACACCAGGAGGAACACATGTGGTCCTGGGTAACACAGCGTCCAGCTCCTCACAACTTCCTGTTTCAGCCAGTCTGGTGTGAGCTCAGCTGATATGTACTTCAGCCAGCTTGGTGTGTTGACCAGAAAGATGCGTCTCCCTGCTACTGCACCCCGCTTCACTAAACATTTTGAATCTCGTCTCCAAGCTCCAAACTCCTCTCTGCCCAGGATGGTGTTTCCCGATGAGCTTTTTCCTGCCCCTACCCACCCCAGCAGCACGATCCTGAGCTCTGAGAGATGAGTGTCCTTCCCTGTCGAGAGAGAGAGAGAGTGTGAAGGTCATTGTCAGCAGAAGAGCAAAAAGGTCTTTATAATCTCTCAACACACTCCGTTAATGCTCCAGCTGTATGAAGCCTGCCTCTACACTCAGGCAAGGCTGAAATACAAGCAGCTGGTTATGTCATAAATGGGAATAATCTTACCTCTAAAAAGCTTTCTGAGTGTCTCTCTCTGTTTTTTTCTCTTTGTTTTGACCTTCTCTGCTCTCTGTTTTGCTCGTTCTTCTGTAGTCCTCCTCTTCTCCTCCATCTCCTGTAGAACCTCACTCTCCATGTGAAAATGACAGCCACCATTTCCTGCCACCATCTCCTCTATCTTCTCCAGCAGCTCTGTGACCTGAGAGCCCTCACTCCTGTTCCTATTGCTGAGAACATGGTACCTGTTCCCACATTTCTCTATAACCCACTGGAGGGCCTGTCCTTCTCTCTCAATGTGCTGCTCGATGGTTGTTTCTCCTAAACTGTTCCCATTGGTGAACAGCACTATAGTGTGTCTCCACACTCTCTCGGTGAGAAGCTCCAGGTGTTCCTCTATAGTTCTCCTGTATCTCTCTTGGAATGGTGAGTCCAACTCGATGACCAGTAGGACAGCATGGGGTCCAGGAGGGCACAGAGACACACTGCGCAAAAACTGATCTTTCAGCAAACGTGCAAAATCCTCAACTAGAAGAAATTTCCACCAGCCCGGTGTGTCGACCACAGTCACCTTCCTCCTGGCTACGACACCCTGTCTCGTCACACACTGTGTAGTTCTTTCTCCAGGTGTGAACTCGTCTCTGCCCAGGATGGTGTTTCCTGCTGAACTCTTCCCACTCTCTAATGCTCCCAGGAGCACAATCCTCAGCTCTGAGAAACGGTGTGTCTCCCCTGTCAGAGAGAAAAGACACGGCATAGAGAAACAGTGTCTTCATGTTTGGTACATACAAATCAAATATGACAGGTGTTCTAACAATGAGAGGAGAACTCACCAACATGACCAGGTGGTCTACTCAGAGCCATTTCTACTCCTCTTCCTCTCTCCACCTCCTCTCTCTCCTTTAGCTTCACTCTTCTCTCCTGTTTTTCGTTCTCTCCCTCTGGTAGTCCAGACAGGTGTTTTTAAATAGAGATTCTCATTAGACAGTGCAGTTTGTCTGCGCTCTGTCCTGATAGAGATTGTTGTTAGACAGTGCAGTTTCTCTGCGCTCTGTCCTGATGTGAGCTTGGTATCTCAGAGTAGAGTAACTCGACCTGCAGCATTGCTTTACTTGCAGATGATGTCAGATAACAGATCAGATCTCACCGAATGCGGTTCACTGTCAAAAACATGCCTGACAGCAGACCCTGGGACTGCGCAGAGAAACCAGTCAGGCTTCATGTGTGTGACTCAGATATCACCTGCAGTGAGTCTACTTGTTTACATTTTTCAGCTCAGAATGGAATACCTAATAATGAAAAACTAAAGAGAAAAACAGAGCAACAGGTAGCACAGACAAGCTGAGGTCAGGATCATTTCAGCTCTACTCCTCCAGTTTGGCTCAGGAGGGCTCTGCTGGTCAGGGAGCACAGTGCTGTAAGGTAAACTCAGTAATTCAGTGAATGAGTGGTTTATCAGGGTTTAAGTGCTGGAACTGGCCATCAGGTCGCCTCAAACCGAACCTTGAGCTGACTAATCACTATAAATTTACAGGTGGACACCCTAGCCTCAGAAAGCAGAAGTACCAGCATGTATTTATGTATGTATTTATTCCAAACATTCACTAGCCCAGTCCCAATTAGTACAGTCCTTCTCTCAGAGGAACTCATTGGTAAAGTCAGCTGCTTAATGCATGGGTAGATCAAATGCATGGCAGTACCTCTTTCTGAAGTGGTTTCTTCCTGCAAATCAAATGTTTATTAAGCTCTCTGTATTCACTGACTCAGGTATTCTCTTTGTAACTCAGGTGTTGTTTCTGTATTCACTGACTCAGGTATTCTCTTTGTAACTCAGGTGTTGTTTCTGTATTCACTGACTCAGGTATTCTCTCCGTAACTCAGGTGTTTTCTCTGTATTCACTGACTCAGGTATTCTCTCTGTAACTCAGGTGTTGTCTCTGTATTCACTGACTCAGGTATTCTCTCTGTAACTCAGCTGTTGTCTCTGTATTCACTGACTTAGGTGTTCTCTCTGTAGCTCAGGTGTTCTCTCTGTATTCACTGGCTCAGGTGTTCTCTCTGTAGCTCAGGTGTTAATCATAGCTGGAACTGATCTGGGCCTCTGTGGATGTTGCCGCATTTTGATGTAAAAGTATTTATGGAAGGATTCCCAGAATGTTGCCTCACAGGTTTTTATCTCTGAACATGTTCTCATTTCTGTCTTATTTCCTTCTAAATGTTATCAAACCTGTGACAAGAATCAGAAACAAGAAAGATCTTTCTACAGTAGGAGGAAAAACTGAAACCTGGCATTATTCTGGTATTCTGCAGCTAAAGAAACACACAATGAGTAACTCCCCTGTTACCCACATGCCCATCTGAGGTTAAATGCTTAATGCTGTACATTCTAAATTTCTATTGTATCTAATTATTTTTCAATGTATATACTTTTAGCAGGTAAACTGCATGAATGATGCTGTGTAAATTAATTGTTGTTATTTATTATTCTTATACAGTCACAACATCTCTCAGCTAAGATGGATTTTCTTTTCATCATGCTCACCCAGAGCAGAATCTGAAGCAGACCCAGGTGACCCTTCAGACCAGCCATCGATCGCAGCGGGCAACACATGCTCAGTCTTTTTCTGAGAAATGTGACATTTTACAATCCACTAAGGTGTTAGGTTAATTTAAACAGACTATAATGATCACCTTCCTGATCCAGTGTAACTGTGCGTGGTCTCATTACAGATCCAGTATACCTGTGTTTGGTCTCATTACAGATCCAGTGTAACTGTGTGTATTCTCATTACAGATCCAGTGTACCTGTGTGTATTCTCATTACAGATCCAGTGTACCTGTATGTGGTCTCATTACAGATCCAGTGTACCTGTCTGTGGTCTCATTACAGATCCAGTGTAACTGTGTGTATTCTTATTACAGATCCAGTGTAACTGTGTGTATTCTTATTACAGATCCAGTGTACCTGTGTGTGTTCTCATTACAGATCCAGTGTACCTGTATGTGGTCTCATTACAGATCCAGTGTACCTGTATGTGGTCTCATTACAGATCCAGTGTACCTGTCTGTGGTCTCATTACAGATCCAGTGTAACTGTGTGTATTCTCATTACAGATCCAGTGTACCTGTGTGTGTTCTCATTACAGATCCAGTGTAACCATGTGTGGTCTCATTACAGATCCAGTGTAACCGTGTGTGGTCTCATTACAGATCCAGTGTAACTGTGTGTGGTCTCATTACAGATCCAGTGTAACCGTGTGTGGTCTCATTACAGATCCAGTGTAACCGTGTGTGGTCTCATTACAGATCCAGTGTAACCGTGTGTGGTCTCATTACAGATCCAGTGTAACTGTGTGTGGTCTCATTACAGATCCAGTGTAACCGTGTGTGTTCTCATTAGAGATCCAGTGTAACCGTGTGTGGTCTCATTACAGATCCAGTGTAACCGTGTGTGGTCTCATTACAGATCCAGTGTAACCGTGTGTGGTCTCATTACAGATCTAGTGTAACCGTGTGTGGTCTCATTACAGATCCAGTGTAACCGTGTGTGGTCTCATTACAGATGCAGTGTAACCGTGTGTGGTCTCATTACAGATGCAGTGTAACCGTGTGTGGTCTCATTACAGATCCAGTGTAACCGTGTGTGGTCTCATTACAGATCCAGTGTAACCGTGTGTGGTCTCATTAGAGCCAGCCCCAGGGAGCCTCAGAGCTAGATGAAGCACTTTCAATGTTTTCTCGAATTCTCATGGATCAGATGCAAGGAGCAAGGAGGGTCAGTGACCTTAGGGACCCCACAGTGTTGTCTCAGTGAAACACATCGATGAATGTTTTTTTTATTTTGATATAATTTGCTGTGCATGGGGAATGAGACCTCAGCTGACCTGCATGGTTGAATATAGGTAGAATAAACTGGCAGACCAGGAATATCTCTCTGTCTTACACTGGCGTGAAAACCTCATGTTCAGCTGGCTGGAATTCCTGTCTGCCCAAAAGCTACTGAACAAAACCAGAACCAACGAACAAAACGTGTCCTCAGGTGTATTTGCAATTTTCTGTGCTATCACAAAGTATGTGTATTAATTGAACGTTATATGTGATCATGGCAAACTGTCAACATTACATTAACAAACAGGAAAACCCACCATGAGTAAAAAGCTACATTTTATTGCATGATTTAGAGGGCCACACTCTCATACAAAAATACAGGACAGCTGTGCAGATGCTGGGTGGACTGGCCCGTATTCCCATTCACACTGTAAATACTGCTCACACAATCAGACTGGTACCGTCATTAGAACTGAGCCAATTACCAACAAAAAAAAATAAAAAATCAACCATTCTTTATCCCGCTAAAGCAAACGGTATTTTCAAAGAGCCCCAGAAACATATGATCTACCAAAGGAGAAGATTACAAGTACACAAGTGATCTATGTTCTGGAACCTAGACAAAACGAGGATCCTATTTCACTGCACCAGGAACAAGATTTTTCTTATAAAACTGCCGGGTTTGTCGCTTTTTCCTCGGGTCGTTACTTGGGTTTCTCTTTCTCGTTTGCTTTTTTCTGCTTCTGCTGCATTATCTCAGCATCCCTGAGGAAAAAAAAGACAAAACGTGAGAACTGCCAGAGAATTCATTCACCCAATTCTAATCACGGCTCAGCAGGACAGGTTTCTGAGAAGTTTCAACTCATAAGAATTTGAGAAGTTTTATGCCTATTCTTCTGATGTTTCATCCGGGCCTGACCCATAGAGCTAAACCGAGCAGTGCAGTACCCTTTGGGATACGTTCAGGCGCGCTGCGGCGACGCTCAATGGGTTCATCACTACCCGATTGGTACAAAGCGCCCTCAGCACATGACGTCAGAGAGAGGGTACCTCTGCTTCCTCGCTGCAGCGGACAGCCCGTCGTCGTTTCTCTTGCCCTTCCCCATGTCATTCTGCTTTTTGGCGTTTTTCTGACGGGCAAGTTCCCGCTGGTTTCCCCCTTCGAAGCAATCATCGTATTAAGAACAAGTAAGAAAAATATAAAAATGACGATGAAATTTAACAGTGATAAACCTTGCTAGTTTTAAATCTGCAGGTAGTTGCCGATAATGACTGACAATCCCTAAACACGTATCTATTCGTGCACTATTGGCGACTTTCTAAAGCGATTTAAAAACTACAAATGGAATCTTCCCTGCGCAGAAAGCAGTTTGTCCCCTGCTACACGGCACGGTTCTTCAGTTTAACATCAAAGAAAACTGACAAGGCAACATCTGACCAAGGCTATTTCAAACGCTATTAAACTTATGTACTTTTTTCTTTGCAGTGACGTCTTTAGCGCTGCCTCGCTTATTCACATGAAACGGGCGTTGGGAACAATCATTTCAGAGATCTTGTCTATTAAACGTTAAGATACAAACGTGATTTACGTAATCTGAGACATGGTGGCATTGCTATCTCTACAGCGACCTTAACGCGACAGCGAGTTTGAAGTGCACAAATAACTATAGGTGCTAACGATGACTTGATTGACAAACACAAAAGTAAACCTGCTATAAAATCACATCCATACGTTCACTGCTTGCTAATTTACAGACTACCAAAAGGCATGGGTAATGTATGGTATCTAACGTTATCCAGCTTGCTAATAGCAGCTCCATGTTGGATTGATGTCAAGTAAAAACACTAGCTGTGCAAGCAAGCAATCTGCTTAATATGTCCTCGTCTGGAGGCACTTACCTACAGCATAAACTTAGAAAACAACGTGTCAACTTTTGGCCTGGCTAGTTAGCTCAGATAACAGCTGCTACTGTTGCTAGCTAACATTACATTTTTCAGACATGGCAATGCATTTCATGTAGCACTTATATATGGACAGCCCGACATGGAGGCATGAAGTACATTACCGATATGACCATTTATAGGAAAATGCGTTTAAAAGATGCACACGTCCGTGCCATGATACCCACTTGTCATTTTTTGCGGTAGTTAATGCTGTCCGAATTGCAGGTTGGTTCGCCCAGCAAGCTGCGGTTCACAACTTTGTGTGACGTCAGATAGATGATGTCGCGAGAGGTCCCAGGTAGGTCCGTCTGTCCAGCGCCGCACGGTGTTGTTGAATACTAACGATGATTATGTTTGTAACTGATGGGCATTCGAGTCTTGCTTGCAACTCAAAAGTGCACAATCTCCGCCTTCTTTCCAAGACGCCACGGGGCTACGGTGATTGGAAAACAGATATCGTTGCAGGGCTACTCGCTAGTAACTAATAATACTTGGATCTTTGTAAACTGGCTATAGCAACAGAAACTACGAAAAGTAGCCTAGTGCTGTTCAGATAGTGTAGCAGGGAAGCACTTCGCATCCAGGAATAATGCGGCTCAGCAATAGCGTAAGAAGACATAAGACATAAATGCAAGCAACCACTGTTATTGCTTAAGAAATGAGCCAGTGCTATTTTAGAATTTTATTCTCTCTCTCTCTCTCTCTCTCACTCACTCACTCACTCACTCACTCACTCACTCACTCACACACACACACAACTCGTTAAGTTGAGGGAACATGAGCTTTTATTGAACTGGTCATTTTCAAATCAAGCATCACATATTTGAACACTTTCCTCATGAACAGTCAGTATTGTAAATAAAAATGCCAGTAGCCTAAATAAAACATACAAACATAAAGTACATTAAGAAAATAGTGTTTCCTTATTACATTCCATTTGCATATTTATGTAATTCTCTTATTCAGTCTGGGTCAGCACATCTTTTTTTGGTCAGGTAAAAGGTCGGGCAGGTGAAGGGTGTTCTGCTAATCCCAGCTCTGGAGCAGCACACCTGAGTGTCCTGCACGCATGAAAGACAAACCTGAGACAGCACCATGTTGCTCTGAATGATCCCAAACCTACACAAATGACATTCATATTTTATTGAGGGTGTTGAGTGACTGAGCTCTCATTACTGAAATGACATTCATATTTTATTGAGGGTGTTGAGTGACTGAGCTCTCATTACTGAAATGACATTCATATTTTATAGAGGGTGTTGAGTGACTGAGCTCTCATTACTGAAATGACATTCATATTTTATAGAGGGTGTTGAGTGACTGAGCTCTCATTACTGAAATGACATTCATATTTTATTGAGGGTGTTGAGTGACTGTGCTCTCATTACTGAAATGACATTCACATTTTATCCCAAACCTACTGAAATGACAGTCATATTTTATTGAGGGTGTTGAGTGACTGTGCTCTCATTACTGAAATGACATTCATATTTTATCCCAAACCTACTGAAATGACATTCACATTTTATCCCAAACCTACTGAAAAGACATTCATATTTTATAGAGGGTGTTGAGTGACTGAGCTCTCATTCTTAGCTGAGCGTGTTGTTTTGGTAAGTGTGGGCGATGAAGTGCGTGCTGTGCTCCTCTCTCTGTGTTTATCTCCCACCTCCTGTGGGCGGTCATGGGGTTTAACCTGCAGTAACCCCTGCTTTAATGTGCAGGTAGCTACCCTGCAGTACCCATAGTAACCATATGTTTAAGCTGCAGGTAGTTACCCTACAGTAACCATTTGGGTGACTCTGCAAAGACAGAATTATGAACTTTGCATATGATAGAATGCATAAGAGTATTGTTTTCATTTTATGAATTAAACGAGAGCTTAGTGTTCCTACAGCTTGCATATAAAGCTCTCACACAGAGAGTAAACTCTCCTCTCACGGGTGAGCTCAGCTGTTTGAAACTTGGTTTGTTTTTTAATTATTTTCCCCACTCTGGTACAGGAGGCAGTCAGTTTCGGGCGGTCAGAACCAGTGACGTCACTAAACTGCCCATGGCCACCACCAGAGCTCCCAGCAGGAGTTTCCACGACATTCCCTGAAACATCAAGAGACAGAGGATGAAAAAGAGGAGAAGAGGCTGCTCTGAGCTGAGGTAGGATTGTTGAAATGTCTGTTTTAGCAGCAGGACTCAGTGTCTTACTGAGGAGGGTTTTTTCGGGGGGGTGAGAAAGGGCGCGATGTTGTCCCCCAGGACCTGGGCTGGTTTGGGCTTCCACTTCTGGGCCTCGCTGTCCCCTGCCTGCCTCCGCACCAGCTTGGACAGCTCCACGTGGATCGCCTGTCAGGAGAGGGGGGGGTTCAGCACTCCAATGTGGCAGCACCAAAACGACTCCTTTCTGACAGTGTCAGCATTGTGCCATTGTTTCAAAACTCTTGCTGCAGAAACGCCAAATTCTAATACTTAATTAGTGAGTCAAAACTTACTGCAGAACTGAATCCTGACTCCTGTGCTTCAGTGCAACATTGCACACAACTCGTTAATTTTACATGCTGGCCTGCAGGTGGCAGTATAGGCCAGACAGTATCTACACTGGAACACCCCAGTGATGTGTCTTGCACAGTGTGTAGGTGCTTTACAGGGTCATTCTCTTTTTGTGGTCTCATTACAGATCCAGTGTAACTGTATTCTCTTTCTGTGGTCTCATTACAGATCCAGTGTAACTGTATTCTCTTTCTGTGGTCTCATTACAGATCCAGTGTAACTGTATTCTCTTTCTGTGCTCTCATTACAGATCCAGTGTAACTGTATTCTCTTTCTGTGCTCTCATTACAGATCCAGTGTAACTGTATTCTCTTTCTGTGGTCTCATTACAGATCCAGTGTAACTGTATTCTCTTTCTGTGCTTTGCTCTGGCTGCTGTGCCAGTGTGATTGCCAAACTCTTAACAGCCCCATTCAGGGTGGCTATTACAGACTAGACTCCATCACTCACAAAACTCAGGGTGGGATATCATCAGGTTCATATCAGTTACTCATATTATTGCTTTGAGACAGTGTTTACCACTTTGGTTCTGAATGCTCAATAGACTAAATAAATTCCTTAACTCAAATGGTAATTGAGTTCTCAGCTGACCTGTTTAGGCATAGGTTTGAAAAACAACTTTTCAGTTTTATTCTGTCAAGTGCCTGAATGAATGTTTGTTATGAAAGCTCAGGAGAGAGTGAAGTGGTTTTGGTGAAAGCAAACAGCTGCAGTGCGGCTGCTGTTTTAACTATGGCTGTGACTGGGATAACTGCTTCTCTGCTTTGATTTTGATAATCATGACCTCACACAGACACGCAGGCTAGCCGATGTGGGAGAACCAGACCTCTGTTGTCCGCAATTTGGAGAAACTAGTAGAGTCAGAGTGGGCTCTGAGCAGAGTTTGATAAACTAGTAGAGTCAGAGTGGGCTCTGAGCAGAGTTTGATAAACTAGTAGAGTCAGAGTGGGCTCTGAGCAGAGTTTGATAAACTAGTAGAGTCAGAGTGGGCTCTGAGCAGAGTTTGATAAACTAGTAGAGTCAGAGTGGGCTCTGAGCAGAGTTTAAAGCCTGATTTTGAGTGGGCCTCTTTGGCTCGGGGGAATCCCAGCTCTCCTGGGGGGCAGTTTAAGAGCAGCGGCTGGGCAGTGATTAGATGAGGGATCGTTTTCACGCTTGGGTACCATTGGGGAACGCTGCTTTTTTCCTCGCCCTTGGTGTGAGGTCCCAGCTCTGCATTTACTTACAGGACCTGCATTTACTGACAGGACCTGCATTCACTGACAGGACCTGCACTTACTGACAGGACCTGAACTTTCTGACAGAACCTGCATTTACTGACAGGACCTGCACTTTCTGACAGGACCTGCATTCACTGACAGGACCTGCACTTACTGACAGGACCTGCACTTTCTGACAGGACCTGCATTTACTGACAGGACCTGCATTTACTGACAGGACCTGCACTTTCTGACAGGACCTGCACTTTCTGTCAGGACCTGCACTTTGTAACAGGACCTGCACTTACTGACAGGACCTGCATTTACTTACAGGACCTGCACTTTCTGACAGGACCTGCATTTAATTGACAGGACCTGCATTTACCGACCTTAGCTTTGACCTTAGCCCCTCTGTCTGCACTTTTTCACACACATCAGTCAGACATATGAGAGAATGACAGACTTTACAGCATAATTATTTCACTGTTATTTTTTTTGTAAACAAGCAGACCCTTTGTTCACTTTCATTCTAAAATAGAGTAGTATGTGAAGTTTGTTTTGGTGTTAGCTTCCTTGGTGGTAGTTGATGTCTGTGGGTGGGGGGGGTTGTTGCCTCCCCAGGGAGTGGTGGGGGGGGGGCAGGGCAGGCAGGTGCGCATAGGATCAGTGTCTATAGGAGCCAAACAGCAGCCCTGCTGCCACAGGCTCCAGGCCATAGCTCCCTCCCCAGCGCAGGGACTGGATGAATGCCTCTGTGGCCTTACGTGTTATGTTTAGCTCAGCTCTTTCTTTTTTTTCTTCTTTTGGTTAGTCCATCAACACAATCTCTTATGAGCTGAGAGGCTCTGGGCTCACTCCCATTGTGGAAAAACAGATTTTGTTCCTCTGAGTTCATGAAAACCGTGCCATGAGGGAGGAAAAGTGATCAGGGTTGTTTTTGAAATGCTGGCATTATTGGTTCAAGATTTTTTCCATTCTTTTTTTTATGTGCTTAGCAGTTTAAATGATGTTTTTCATGAACTCCTCACTGTAAATGAGTCATGTGGCCCTAGAGGAGAGGGGAGGTTGTCCAGGCAGGGATATTTCCCACACAGTGTCCAAAAATGCCCCGTGATACAGCTTCACTTATACAGCTTCACTTTTAGAGCTGGGGGGTCCAGCTTTGTTTGGCTGATCCATGATCATCTGATCAAAACAAACGTGCGTCCAAACACGGATTACTCAACAGCCAATGTGATCAGTGGCATGGTTAGGGATCAGCAGAGCTGGTTAGAGATCAGTGGCATGGTTAGGGATCAGCAGAGCTGGTAAGTGATCAGTGGCATGGTTAGGGATCAGCAGAGCTGGTTAGAGATCAGTGGCATGGTTAGGGATCAGCAGAGCTGGTTAGAGATCAGTGGCATGGTTAGGGATCAGCAGAGCTGGTTAGAGATCAGTGGCATGGTTAGGGATCAGCAGAGCTGGTTAGAGATCAGTGGCATGGTTAGGGATCAGCAGAGCTGGTTAGAGATCAGTGGCATGGTTAGGGATCAGCAGAGCTGGTTAGAGATCAGTGGCATGATTAGGGATCAGCAGAGCTGGTTAGAGATCAGTGGCATGGTTAGGGATCAGCAGAGCTGGTTAGAGATCAGTGGCATGGTTAGGGATCAGCAGAGCTGGTTAGAGATCAGTGGCATGGTTAGGGATCAGCAGAGCTGGTTAGAGATCAGTGGCATGGTTAAGGATCAGCAGAGCTGGTTAGAGATCAGTGGCATGATTAGGGATCAGCAGAGCTGGTTAGAGATCAGTGGCATGGTTAAGGATCAGCAGAGCTGGTTAGAGATCAGTGGCATGGTTAGGGATCAGTTGTGCTGTCTAGGGGTCAGCAATGCTGGTTATGGATCAGTGCTGGTTAGGGTGTGGAGGGGGGGATGCATGGGCAGAGGAGACCCTGCCAACTCTGCAGAGCTGATCCAGAAACAGTGGGCTGCACTGACCAGCCTGGCTGGAGGACTGCCACAGTGGGGCGCTGATCAGTCTTACTTACCTTGGTTGAGGGTTCCAGTCTGAGGGCCTTCTTCAGCGTCTCCATAGCCTCAGCATATTCTCCCTTGTCTGACAGCAGCTAAAAAACAAAATGCATTCACAGACATGCCCAAATCTACAAGGACAAGCAGCTCTTGGACGTAAACACACCTAAAGGGAGAAACAGCTCTCAGATACAAATAACACCACAGAAGAAAATAGCCACCCAGATGTCTATAACTCGTGTGCCACCAAAAACGACAAAAACCACATTGGGTTCCATCTAGTTTTTTCCTGGAACCAAAATATTTGAATTTTTCCCATGTTTTTAAAAGTTTTAAATAACATCTCAATGAATGCTTATTTGAAAGTGGAAAAAGGAAAAATCACGAAGAAAAATCCAGTTTGGACTTTACTACCTTCATGTGCTTATTCTTGTCAGTTTATAGTTTTGGCTGTTATTCTTTTTACCGTGTTGAATTGTGCTGTGCTGATTGTGTTGTGTTGGCTCTATGACGAGGTGTGTGTTTCTGGTTGTATTGTGTTGTGTTGTATTGAGTGTGGGTTGTATTGTATGTTGTGTTGGCTCTATGACGAGGTGTGTGTTTCTGGTTGTATTGTGTTGTGTTGTATTGAGTGTGGGTTGTATTGTATGTTGTGTTGGCTCTATGACGAGGTGTGTGTTTCTGGTTGTATTGTGTTGTGTTGTATTGAGTGTGGGTTGTATTGTATGTTGTGTTGGCTCTATGACGGGGTGTGTGTTTCTGGTTGTATTGTGTTGTGTTGTATTGAGTGTGGGTTGTATTGTATGTTGTGTTGGCTCTATGACGAGGTGTGTGTTTCTGGTTGTATTGTGTTGTGTTGTATTGAGTGTGGGTTGTATTGTATGTTGTGTTGGCTCTATGACGAGGTGTGTGTTTCTGGTTGTATTGTGTTGTGTTGTATTGAGTGTGGGTTGTATTGTATGTTGTGTTGGCTCTATGACGGGGTGTGTGTTTCTGGTTGTATTGTGTTGTGTTGTATTGAGTGTGGGTTGTATTGTATGTTGTGTTGGCTCTATGACGAGGTGTGTGTTTCTGGTTGTATTGTGTTGTGTTGTATTGAGTGTGGGTTGTATTGTATGTTGTGTTGGCTCTATGACGAGGTGTGTGTTTCTGGTTGTATTGTGTTGTGTTGTATTGAGTGTGGGTTGTATTGTATGTTGTGTTGGCTCTATGACGAGGTGTGTGTTTCTGGTTGTATTGTGTTGTGTTGTATTGAGTGTGGGTTGTATTGTATGTTGTGTTGGCTCTATGACGAGGTGTGTGTTTCTGGTTGTATTGTGTTGTGTTGTATTGAGTGTGGGTTGTATTGTATGTTGTGTTGGCTCTATGACGGGGTGTGTGTTTCTGGTTGTATTGTGTTGTGTTGTATTGAGTGTGGGTTGTATTGTATGTTGTGTTGGCTCTATGACGAGGTGTGTGTTTCTGGTTGTATTGTGTTGTGTTGTATTGAGTGTGGGTTGTATTGTATGTTGTGTTGGCTCTATGACGAGGTGTGTGTTTCTGGTTGTATTGTGTTGTGTTGTATTGAGTGTGGGTTGTATTGTGTTGTGTTGGCTCTATGACGAGGTGCGTGTTTCTGGTTGTATTGTGTTGTGTTGTATTGAGTGTGGGTTGTATTGTGTTTTGTTGGCTCTATGACGAGGTGTGTGTTTCTGGTTGTATTGTGTTGTGTTGTATTGAGTGTGGGTTGTATTGTATGTTGTGTTGGCTCTATGACGAGGTGTGTGTTTCTGGTTGTATTGTGTTGTGTTGTATTGAGTGTGGGTTGTATTGTATGTTGTGTTGGCTCTATGACGGGGTGTGTGTTTGTGGGAGGGGTGCAGTACCTTGCCCTTCCTGAAGAGGGCTTTGACGTTGAGTGGGTCGAGGAATAGTACATCCTGACTGGTGTGCAGAGCTTCGTCAAACTGCTCCAGCTTCATCTGTGCGGCCGCCAGGTTATTCAGACACTTCACCCTGTAGTCCTGTACCTCCTCCTCCTCTTCCACCAGTCCTGCGCTCTCTCCGTCTGCTGGAAGCAGAGCAACACGCCTGCTCACGCCTGTGCACCTGCTCACACCTGTGCACCTCTGCAGCTGCTAACATCTCTACACATCCACAGTCTGCATCTGCCTATCATGATGTCCTATGTGCCATTGCATATATTCTTGTATATTTTGTGATGTAACTGTGCTGTTCGTTAATTAAAGAGAGGCATTACTTTCATACCAGTTCCATCACCTTCCATATCCCCACTCTCTGTTTTTATGTATTGGAGCATTTTTTTCCAAGAAAACTAGAAAGTAATATTTGCTGGTGAGGGGCTGCAGTGCAGATGAGATGAAACTGCCATCATTAAAGATTGGAATAGCTTGGCTATCCTGCACTGTTGCTAAGTGATGCTACCTGCTAGCTGGGAAACGTGGCTGGCTAAGGTCTGGCACTATTGCTCATAATCAAGTGGATGCCCCTAATGTTCTCCTGCTGTGTAAGTGTGGATAAGAGCGCTGCTAAATGATGTATTTATTTATTTTATGTAAAGGTCCCATGGCACTGTCTGAACCAGTGGGGAGGGGCGGGCTGGAGGGTGGGTCAGTGTCGCAGAGCTCCCGTAAACCCCAGTGGTTTGTGGGTAAACGGCATGCAGGCTTATATCTGACGCTGAATCACCCAGCCCTGCCTCAGGGCAGCTCTCTGTCTGCTCCGGCTGTGTAATACAGGCTGCAGTGAGTAACCTCTGGGGCACCAAATTAGTGACTGTTTCAGCAAGTGGGTGTTGTGGAGAGGTGGACATGTGATTACCGCATCCACGCAACCAGAATCTAAGATGCATCATTCAGCTGCACCATATAAACACAAAGCAAGGTGCCACACATTTGGTCCTATTTGTGGCTCTCATTTAAAACTCCACTAGTACCATGTAAAACTTTTTTATATGCAATAAAATACAATTAAAATCTTTATTTATACATAGTGATTTGAAATAAAGACACAATCACAGTGATTTCATATGTGTTTATGCTGTGTTTTAGCAGAGTCTGGTTTGCTGGAGAGCCATTGTTTTCACATGATAAACTCCTTTCCTAATTGACTTTGCTAAACCTCTGTTTCTATAACAAAAGCACTGTGATCCCAACCACAGCAGGCCAGCTAAACATTTATTTAACAGGAAATACTGAATATGAATGAGAGCTGAAATATAATCACACTTTCAGTCAGAAATCCTCAATACCATTGTGATCATGGGGAGTAGCAGTGCACTGCAGGAGAATTTTCCAGAAGGTCTTTAGCGCAGTCAGTAATGAGAAGATTTTTATGTGTGTGGCTCTGTGCCACCCCCCCCCCACCCCCAATTTTTTGTTCCTGGTGGTGACCCTAACCGGGGTCAGGATCTGGAGTTTGGGGCACTGGGAGATTAATTAATCAGTGGTGACTGGGACACCTGTGACGTGCTAACCACTCTGCCCCACATTCTTTCATCTTGTCTTTCTCATTCTTTCTCTCTCTCTCTCTCCCTCTTCCTCTTCCAGTTCAATCACCTTCTATTTTCTGTCTCTTTCTCTCTCACATAACCTCTGGCTTTTCTGTCTTTCTCACATTCTCCCTCTCTTTCACCCTCTTTCTATTTTTTGTCTCAAATCTCTGTATTAATGTAGGGAGAGTTCATACAAGGTTATTTTTGTCTAAATCTGTGTTAAAGCACTGGAGTGCTAGGCTGTGATTGGTGGGCTGAGGTGCCGAGTTAGGAGCCTCCGTTCCTCACGGTTTGATGTGACTGCGCATACTGATGACACGGTTAGTGTTTCAGGGGTGTGGCCAGGCCTGGCTATTGCTCTGGGTGTAAGTGCACATGCTCTGTTTCATGTCATGACATAATGTGTGGCCCATCTTATCCCAGCATTCCTGAAGGGTTACAGTGACATGAATGGGTGTTTCTGATGCTCTGTGACATGCTCTGCTCAGTGTGAGATTGTTTTAACTATTATCATGATTATTAACATCATAATTACCATCATCATGATCATCATCACATGGACCACCCATCCATGTCCATGTTTCACTTGTAGTTACTGGTTGGTATCATGAATATAGGGTGTGGGCGGAGCAGGGCGGGGTTACCTGTAGTCCTCGTAGTCAGCATGTGCAGGGCCATGCGGTAGGACTGCGCAGCCATGCCAAACTCCTCCCTCTGGAAGAAGAAGTTCCCCCGCTCCCGTTTCTGGTTGCCGATGCGGATCCGGTCCGGAATGGGTAGGTCCAGCAGGTCGGGCTTATCTCTGATATCCAGGAGCTGCAGCTGGTACAGTAGGGGAGCCCAGGCCGGGATGTCCGGATCCCTGCCAAAACACAACGCACAACAGCGATAAAACACGATGCACAACAGCATTAAAACACAACGCAAAAAAGTGATCAAACACAACGAACAACAGCATTAAAACACAACACATAACAGCTCTCCCGTCTCTCTCTCCCAAAACGGTGGTGCTCTAGTGAAGGTTCAGCCAAAGTGCAGTGAAATTATACGGCCTCCATCTGTCAGAAACACGATTAGCAGATTTCCCCACCCCGTGCACAGACCGCGCCCATTTTAAATGCCCCCTCCTCCTCAGCACACTGTGCCCTTACCCTATGCCCTACACACTGTGCCTCTCACCCTATGCCCTGCACACTGTGCCTCTTACCCTATGCCCTGCACACTGTGTCCTACACACTGTGCCTCTCACCCTATGCCCTGCACACTGTGTCCTACACACTGTGCCTCTCACCCTATGCCCTGCACACTGTGCCTCTTACCCTATGCCCTGCACACTGTGCCTCTTACCCTATGCCCTGCACACTGTGTCCTACACACTGTGCCTCTCACCCTATGCCCTGCACACTGTGTCCTACACACTGTGCCTCTCACCCTATGCCCTGCACACTGTGTCCTACACACTGTGCCTCTCACCCTATGTCCTACACACTGTGCCTCTCACCCTATGCCCTGCACACTGTGTTCTACACACTGTGCCTCTCACCCTATGCCCTGCACACTGTGTCCTACACACTGTGCCTCTCACCCTATGTCCTACACACTGTGCCTCTCACCCTATGCCCTGCACACTGTGTTCTACACACTGTGCCTCTCACCCTATAGCCTGCACACTGTGCCTCTCACCCTATGCCCTATACACTGTGCCTCTCACCCTATGCCCTACACACTGTGCCTCTCACCCAATGCCCTGCACACTGTGCCTCTCACCCTATGCCCTACACACTGTGCCTCTCACCCAATGCCCTGCACACTGTGCCTCTCACCCTATCCGCTACATTCTATGGTTTGCAAACTGCACACGCCGTGGTCTTCACTGTGTGTACTGTGCACTGGCCTTGCCGGCAGAAGTGAGAAGGGTATCGCAGCGTGTCTCACACGCCGCAGTTGCCTTTATGAGCCCACTGGCAGCAGCAGGGAGCCTGGCCCGTCTGGGCGCGCCACGTTTTTCTCCATGACCACAGCTGTTTCTGGAGGCCGCTCACTGCCACTGGCACCTGCCAACTCTGCTCCCACAGTCAGGAAAAGGGGAGGCACTGGCAGACAGCGACCGTGTAGCATGAGGGGGGCATTGATTGGATTGGGCCCACCCCCCATATCTGAGAACTGTCATGCAGTTGAAAGGCATGCTGGGATTTCTGGGTTTGGATCATGTTGCATCAGTCAAGTGGGCTTTTAAAATGACGTGGCATTGCTAAGAGCTAACACCCTTATGCAGGGAGACACAAAAGCAAGTACAGGTTAATTAAGAGCCTCAGTGATCACAGCTAACAGTGCTAACACTGCTAACTGCAAACACGCTCTGCCTGGGACCTCCGTCTGCCGTACCCCTGAATGTCTGTTACATTCCTGTTTTATTGTGAGATAATGTTATGATGGGAACGTTCCTAAAATGGTCTTACAACATTTCACCGATCAAAACAAATTATGTCGAAGTCAGAGAATGATTTTCCAGGAATATGTCATTCAGGGCACAGAGTTAACGCACTGGGAGCATCATTTACCTGAATGGGGCCAGGAGCATTCTGGGAACTAGATATTGTTACATGGTTTCTCTCCACAATTATGTCTAGAATAATTATTGTTATTACTAATAAGACATGTTAGTCAGGTATGGTGAGACTCACATCTCAGTGTAAAAATGTTCTTTGCTCATTCAGATAACCTTGATTTGAGCATGAGGGCTGAACACATCTTTAGTCCCTATCAACTTCAATATCAGCTAGTCTGTAGCTCTCTGCCTGTGCAGTCAGGCAGTCTGTTAGCTCTGTGTCTGCACAGTCAGCCAGTCTGTAGCTCTGTGTCTGCACAGTCAGACAGTCTGTAGCTCTCTGCCTGTGCAGTCAGGCAGTCTATAGCTCTCTGCCTATGCAGTCAGGCAGTCTGTTAGCTCTGTGTCTGCACAGTCAGACAGTCTGTTAGCTCTGTGTCTGCACAGTCTAACAGTCTGTAGCTCTGTGTCTGCACAGTCAGTCTGTAGCTCTCTGCCTGTGCAGTCAGGCAGTCTGTAGCTCTCTGCCTGTGCAGTCAGGCAGTCTGTTAGCTCTGTGTCTGCACAGTCAGACAGTCTGTTAGCTCTGTGTCTGCACAGTCAGACAGTCTGTTAGCTCTGTGTCTGCACAGTCTAACAGTCTGTAGCTCTGTGTCTGCACAGTCAGTCTATAGCTCTCTGCCTGTGCAGTCAGGCAGTCTGTAGCTCTCCGCCTGTGCAGTCAGGCAGTCTGTTAGCTCTGTGTCTGCACAGTCAGACAGTCTGTTAGCTCTGTGTCTGCACAGTCAGCCAGTCTGTAGCTCTGTGTCTGCACAGTCAGACAGTCTGTAGCTCTCTGCCTGTGCAGTCAGGCAGTCTGTAGCTCTGTGTCTGCACAGTCAGACAGTCTGTGGCTCTGTGCTTGCACAGGCAGCCAGTCCATCATTCTGACAGCAGCCCCTCCCAGTCTCCTCATGATTGATAGCCTTTGCAGATTCCATTCAGCACGTCGCCATGACGATCTCCGGCTGCTCATTTGTCCATGTCACCACTGGCAACGTGGAAGCTCTGAATCAGTTACGTCAAACACACAGCCTTTTAAGTAACTCTGCTGAACTGTTACACTTCTTCATCTGTTTATATCTGCACACCGATACAAATACATGGAGAAGGGAGGCCCATTATCAGCGACGTTGAAATATACCAATTTAAAGCATTTCATTATTTTATTTGTTATATTTATTAACTTTACTTCAGCATTATTCATCGTACAGGCTCGTGTCATAGCTGTAAACCAGTTTAAAATGGCTGACAGGATTCTCTGTGATTCGCTCCCTCTGATCCCCTCGGCCCTCCTCATGCACAGCCGGAGCAGCTGTAAGACACAGCCTGCAGAGTGCCCTGCTGTGTGTCTCCATCTCTCTCTCTCAGAGATTCACTTTGGCTGAGGTTTGATCTGTGCAGAGATTCACTTTGACTGAGGTTTGATCTGCGCAGAGATTCACTTTGACTGAGGTTTGATCTGCGCAGAGATTCACTTTGGCTGAGGTTTGATCTGCGCAGAGATTCACTTTGACTGAGGTTTGATCTGCGCAGAGATTCACTTTGGCTGAGGTTTGATCTGCGCAGAGATTCACTTTGGCTGAGGTTTGATCTGCGCAGAGATTCACTTTGGCTGAGGTTTGCTGAGATGACTTGAAAATATAACCTTGCCTCAGTAAACGCCTGGACACTTGGCTTTTTATGTCGAAATGTGTTTGAGAGAGTCATTTTGTTGCTTTGTGTTTACAGTAGCCATTGTATTTAATGTTTTCTTTGTGCATTCATAATCTAATGTTACCCCCTAAATGTGCTTTACAGCTAATCAGCTAAAGGTATGCACATTTGCATTGTGTGTGTGTGTGTGTGTGTATGTGAGTGTGTGTGTGTGTGTGTGTGTGTGTATGTGTGTGTGTGTGAGTTTGTGAGTGTGTGTGTGC